>CAUYRH010018691.1:0-19539 GCA_963574655.1 Perodicticus potto
TTTAGTCCTAAGTGTAAAGTGAAGGAGACACCAAGGCACAGGTGTCTCCTTGGCAGTTGTCCGGCCTTTTTGGCTATTGGAGCCTCTGGTGGGGGTTGGAGGTCCCCCTCCTTGCCTGTCATCCAGCCCGCTGGTTCTTCAGCTGGCTGCCTCAGCACCGACACCGCCAAGGAGGAGGCGGCAGGTGGGCTTGAGCATCTAAAGAACGGTTTTCAAACTCTACTCCATGAAAACAAGGTTCTGAGGAGGAGACTCAAGGACTGACTTTCATTTGTAAAAAAGTAGATCTTAAACACACACTCAAAATGAACAGTACATACTAAATTTTAACCAAGTGGAGACCAGAAGCTAAGTAATGATGGCAGTTTAATTCATTTGTATTTGCATCTTGCTATCTTTTTAAAATGACCCATCCCCTGAGTTTGAAAGGTGAACTATTGTGAAAATAAATGTACACTTATCATGGTAGCTATTTAATGATAGGAATCAGAGTTGTTTGAATGTGTGCAATCAACTAAAATAGAGAAATAAATATCAAGATGACGCTGCTCTAATTGCATTACCAATGATTTTTGAATTTTTTTATTTCACCAAAATGACCTATTTTTTTTTATTGATTAGTTTTCAAAAGTTTTACATATAGACCTTGTAAAATAAATTAATCCTACCAAAATGCCGCTCATACCTATTTGTAGATCGTAGGGTGTTATATGATACTTATTTGAAAGTAGCATTTATCTGATGCAAATGCATGAAAAACCACTGCTACGGGTGGTGGATTACATTGGAGGATCTTTCCAAGAAAGGGAAAATATGATTAAATTTCTATTTGCTAAAGACAGTAGAACTGGGTATACCACAGAAGACTGGAGGCAGAAAAATTGAAAGCAGGAAGACCTGCTTTTCAGGCTCTGGAAAACCATTTTCAGGCTCTGGCTATGGTCTAAGTAAGAGGTGATGGGGGGTTGGAATAAGGCATCAGATACTTCAGAGTCCACGGAAATCAAGACTGATTGACATTGGTGAGAAGGAGGCTTCAAGGCTGAGTCCGTGATTTCTGGGTGACGAGGTGGACTTTGATGCCATCTTGTTAATACAGGAAGCAAAGGTGGAGGAGTCCCATGTAGGTAGAGATGGAAGGTAGGCTGGCTGGTTGGTTAGTAAGCTGAAGATACTTGTACAACCAGGAGGAATCAAAGTTTAAGTGTGTTTATCTTGAATACATTCGACAGGGCAGGCTGGGCCAAGAAACGGAGGACTGTAACATGTTGCTCTCCTAAGGAAATTTCTAGAGAAATTGTCACGAAATATGGTTTGTGCCTTCTGTGGTGACTTCAGAATTTCACTCATGCCCCACTGTTATGGTTTGAAGCTAGAGGCATCTAGACGGCAAAGGAAGAGGGGCGTTCTGGCTACAGTTATTTGTGGGAGTCTGGGGATAGCTGAGCAGTTGAAAAATGGTGAAGAGGAAATATATTGACTAAAGGCTGAGAGCTGAGTTCTGGAGGATGCTGGTGCTTGGGGCAGACAAAAAAAAAAAAAAAAAAAAAAAGGAGGAAGAATGAGCAGAGAAGAAGCCAAGGGCTTGGAGGGGGTTTCACAGAGCCCAGGACAGCCGCAGGTTTTCTGCCTGTGTTTTACTTACCTCTTGCTCGGTGGTGTCCAGCTGTGGCCTGCTGTCAGGCTCTTGGTGGTAAACAACCCTGAAACTCACCTTCGTCTCTCTCTTCTTGCAAGACTGAACTTCCTTGTAGATGTGGCCTTTCAACCTGCCTTTTGCTCATTGCCCTTTTATGTTTTGTGCAGAGTTATCTCTGGGAACATCTGTCTGGTAGGAGCTTCTCAGACATACTACTGCTGTTTTTAAAAGCCAAGTCATCACGAGGCTCAAACACAGGAGAATATTTCCTCTCGCTCTCAGGGTCTCATGCTGATATACGTGTGTAGGCAAGTACTTTCAGGTCCCTTAATGCTAAGAGGCCTCTGAGCAGAGGGCTGAGAAGGGATGCTATTAAAAGTTTGGGCTTGTTGCCTGTGGCTCAGTGGCTAGGGTGCCAGCCACATACACCGGAGCTGGCGGGTTCGAATCCAGCCTGGGCCTACCAAATGACAATGACAACTACAACCAAAAAATAGCCAGGCATTGTGGCGGGCGCCTGTAGTCCCAGCTACTTGGAGGCTGAGGCAAGAGAATTGCTTAAGCCCAAGAGTTTGAGGTTGCTGTGAGCTGTGACACCACGGTGCTTTACCCAGGGCGACAGCTTGAGACTCTGACTCCAAAAAAAAATAAAAGTGTGTTTTAAGTGTTTTTATTCTAAAACTTACTATGGGTTTTTCCTTTTTCTAAAGCTTTATTGAGATAGCATTTAAAGTGTACAATTCAGGGGTGGGTTCAGTGGCTCACACCTGTAATCCTAGCACTCTTGGAGACTGAGGCAAGAGAATCGCTTGAACTCAGGAGTTTGAGACCAGCCTGAGCAAAAGCGAGATCTCATCTTCACTAAAAATAGAAAAATTAGCTGAGTGTGTTGGAGGGTGCCTCAGGAGGCTGAGGCAAGAGAATTGCTTGAGCCTAGGAGTTTGAGGTTGCTGTGAGCGAGGCTGATGCCATGGCATTCTAGCCTAGAGCATTAGAGTAAAACTGTCTCATAAAGTAAAAAAGAAAAAAGAAAAGAAAAAAAAAGCGCATATTTAAAAAATCAAATGTAGGCTCGACGCCTGCAGCTCAAGCAGCTAAGGCACCAGCCACATTCACCAGAGCGGGCGGGTTCAAATCTGGCCCGGGCCTGCCAAACAATGACAACTACAACCACAAAACAGCCGGGCATTGTGGTGGCACCTGTGGTCCCAGCTACTCTGCAGACTGAGGCAAGAGAATCGCTTAAGTCCAGGAGTTGGAGGTTGCTGTGAGCTGTGATACCACAGCACTCTACCCAGGGCAATAGCTTGAGACTCTGTCTCAAAAAAAAAAAAAAAATCAAGTGTAAAATTCAGTGGGTTTTAGTATATTCACAGATACGTGCAATTTTAGGAGATTTTCACCTGTCTGCTTTGGCTGCCCACCCCTCCCCGTCTCCTCACTCCCACTCCTAAGCAGCCACTAATTTGTAATATTTTCTGTCTCTATAGATTTCCTATTTTGAACTTCTCATATGAACATATGTAGCACTTCGTGCCTGGCTTCTTTCACTTAGCTTAATATGTCTAAGATTCACCCCTGTTGGAGCGGGCGTTCCTACTTCATTTCTTTTGATGGCTGAACAATGTTGTCCTGTATGGATAGACCATAGTTTGTTTATTCATTCATCAATTAATGGCCATTGGATTATTTCCAGCTTTTGCCTATTATGAATAATCCTCCCGCTATGAATATTAATGTATAATTTTTTGTGAGGAAATACATTGTCTTTTCTCATGGCTATATACCAAGAATAGAATTTTGTATCAATTATGTAAAGGGTTAGAGAGGTGACTAATTTGTAACGACTCCTAAATGCTCTTTTGTTTCTATGTAGGCAAACTTTAGAAAGTCAGGTTTTCCCTACACATCTTCAAGAACGTTCTTTTTATAAATTCGACACCAGATGAGATAGCCATCTGGAAGTAATATCTGTCCAAATAAATAATCCTTATTTTATAAATGAGATGTTTGTTGTAATGAGTAATACACCCATCTTATACCTTTGTTTAAAAACCCTCATTAAATTATGCTTACTTTTTAAAATTTTGTGTTTGGTTTGAGTTTATAACTCCATGCTCATTCAAAGTTTTGTAATTATTTCTGTGTACATTAGGGTTGCCGGGGGATGCTGAGATGCCAATTGTCAATAAATAACAGGAGCTCCAGCTTCAAAAGGCAGAGATAATAATGAAAGGATTATTGATTAGAAAAAGATAATAAAAGTTTTATGCTAACAAAGACAGATGCGCTATATCTCTAACTTCGTATTTTGGCTTCTCTCACGCCGAAAAATCATGATGCTAAAAAGATTTCCAAAGATTTAAGAGAGTTGGAATTTTCAAATAATTATTCTAGCAGAAGGCTAGAGAAGATAACAGTAGCAAATTGTTTCTCATTGCAACCCTTACACTGAAACTGGAGCTACAAAGGTTTAGTTTAGCTTAGTTTTGTATTTCTTCACTTGGCAGATAGTCTATCATCCATATGGTTCCAAAAATTTAAACTCTAAAATAAGGACCCAGGTTTTGAAAGAAGTTGAAAGAGAAACAAAAAAATAAGAAAATTACATTGCATATACATTTTTATGTCTGTAGTTGTAGTCTGATGTTGATGGACCTTTTGACATTGTATCTTGGCACTGGAAGGTCTGGGTTTAGGGCTTTACTCTACCATTTCCTGGACACATGAGCTTAGGTAAGACGCTTCACCTTCCCTGGGAGATAATTCTTTTTCAGATTACAGAATTGTTATGGAAGTCAAATAAAATAATGTTCATGAAAGTGTTTTTGTACATTATAAAGTTCATTATGAAAGTAAAGAATTGGTTTTTATTTGTTTATGAATAATTATCAGATAATTAATTTAATAAACAGTTTCAACATGTCAAATATTTGACTAAAATATTTGTCTCATTTAACTCTATCCATATGTCCCTTTTTCATAGTAACCCCATGCTCTATAACCCAGGACCCCCAAACTAAACCATCTAATTGCCCATTAAGTACCTAGGAAGAAATAAAATTGACAACATTGTATCTGCAACGTAATGGCAAGTTTCACCTGCCTTTTATGCTTATGCCAGAGACTTATCATTAAGCCTGGAAGAGTCAGCTCGTGTCATGGAGTACTTTGTTAAGAGATTGAATTTATAAATTATAGGTATACATAATACAGATTATGTATAATGAGATGTTATACTATGCTAATGTTTATTATTATGCAAAATATTTAGGATAAAATTGTATTGTTATTTATTTATTTATTTATTGTATTAAATCATAGCTGCGTACATTAGTGCAATCAAGGGGTACAATGTGCTGGCTTCATATACAATCTATAAAATTGTATTGTTATGTTGAGGGACATTTGTAAGAAATAAAATTGTACCTATAATTTAACACTGGTAATTCCTTTAACAAACATTTATTAAGTGTCTGTCATGTGCCACAGGGGATTGGGTGCAGCGTTGAATAAAGTCCTCAGAGATCAGAGTGCGGAAGAAGGCATTAAACAAACTATCACGTAATTAATTGCAACAGGGGTCAGTGCCATGTGGGCAGAGACAAGGTGCTTAGAGAGCTTATGGCAGGGGAAGGAACTCGGGCCGAGGTGTGGGCAGCTTCTCTGAGGGGTCAGCACTATAAACATGAAACCCACGATGCTGAGGTTGAAGGGAGGGAGTGACAGGGTCTGGTTACAGCATTAATTAATTAATTAATTCATCCTTTCATCTTCATTCAACCACTTTAATGAGGTACGATTGACACGCGAGAAGTTGTATATATTTAATGTATTACTACTTTCTGAGGTTAGAGATAGTTGTATACCTGTGAAACCATCGCCACAGTTTATGCCATAACCATATTTATCACTTCCAAAAGTTTCCTTCCATCTTATTTATTTACTATTATTATATTTTCGTCATCAGGATATTTAACGTACATTCCCTCTTAAATGTTTAAGTGTACGGTGAATCACTGTCAACTGGAGGTACTATGCTGTATAACTATAGTCTGTAGGTCTTACTCATTTTGCATTACCAAAACTTTATACAATTTGATATTTTCCCCTCCCCACTGGCAATCACCATTCTACTCTCTGCTTCTACGAGTCTAGTTTAGATTTCTCGTATCAGTTGGATCATGTAGTATTTGCCCTGTGTCAGGCTATTTCACTAAGCATAACGTCCGCCCAGCTTCATCCATGTTGTGAAAAATGGCAGGATTTCCTTCTTTGTCAAGGCTGAGTAATCCTGCTCCACGTGTGCGTGCACGTATGTGCGTGCGTGTACGTGCGTGTGCACGCGCATCTTACCGTCCTTATCCATTCATCCTCAGAGGGGCATTTCAGCTGTTTCCACGTCTCGGCTATTGTGAATAATGTTGCAGTGAACATGGGAAAGCAGATATCTCTTAAGATCCTGATTTCAGTTCCTTTGGTTATAGAACTAGGAATGGGATTTCTGGATCATGTGGTTTTATTCTTAATTTTTTTTGGAACATCCATATTGTTTTCCATAATGGTTGCACTAGCTTACCTTCCCAACAATAGTGTACAAGTATTTACTTTGCTGCATAGCCAATACTTGTTGTCTTTTGCTTTTTGATGACAGCCACCCTAACAGGTGTGAGGTGGTCTCTCATTGTGTTTTTTCTTTGCTGTTCCCTGGTGATTAGTGATGCTGAGCACCTGCACCTATCCTGATCGGCTATTTGTAGGACTTCTTTGGAGAAACATCTATTAGCTCCTTTGCCCATTGAAAAAATTGAGTTGTAGGAGTTCTTTTTATATTTTGGATATTAACTCTTTATCAAATATATGACTTGCAAATATTCTCTCCCATCTTGTAGGTTGCTCTTCCATTTTGTTTTGTTTGCTGTGTAGAAAATTTTTAGTTTGATGTAATCCTACTTGTATTTTTATTTTTTTTGCAAAAAAGGGCTGAAGTGCCACAGGCATCATCATAGTTCACAGCAACCTCAAACTTCTGGACTCAGATGATCCTCCTGCCTCAGCTTCCCAAGAAGCTGAGATTACAGGTGCTCTTCATAATGCCTGCCTAATTTTTTCTGTTTTTAGTAGACATGGGGTCTCGCTGTTGCTCAGGCTCGTCTGGAACTCCAGAGCTCAAGGGATCTGCCTTCCTTGGCCTCCCAGAGGGCTAGGATTATAGGCATGAGACCCCAGTTGGGAGCTTATATCCTTATAGAGGATATCAGACAGTCAATGAAACAGAGCATGGCAAGAAGCCATGTTGTACCTTGCTTCAACATCTGCAGTGCTCAAATGCCACCTAATTAATACAGAAATACAGCAGAACTCTGTAGTTGACCACCTCCGTAAGTTGACCTAATTTTCATAGACCAGAAATGCACCACATGTATGTAACAGCACAGCAGGCCTACTTCCTCACGTTGATCACCTCCGCATGTTGACCAGTTTGTTATAGTCCCTTGGGTGGTCAACTTACAAGGTGTGTTATAAACCTACAGTAATCACAGCATTATAGCACTGGCATTAAAACAGACATACAGATGAAAGAAATGGAATACAGAGTGCAGAAATGAACCCATGTGTATTCAGGGTCATCAGATCTTCAACAAGGGTGCTGAGAATATGCAAGGGGAAAAGGATAGTCTCTTCAACAAATGGTGTCAGGAAAACGAGACATTCACTTGCAGACGAATGAAATTAGATGCTTAAATCACATCATCATAAAAAAATCAGGTCAAAATGGATTAAGACATAAGACCTGAAACCATAAAATTCCTAGAAGAAAACACAGGGGATAAAATCTTTTTGATGGGTCTTTACAATGAGTTTAGAACTCTTGACAGGTGCTTTGACAGCTGTGTGGACAAAGGGTTGAAGTTGGTAAGAAGGCAGTGAGTCCTACTAATGTCTGGGGGGTGTCTGAATTAATTTTTTCAAACTACTTAAGGTCACCAGTTCTGATTCAAGAACTCTCTTTAGAAGGCCTCTAACTTTTGTTTTCCTAGGATCTTGAAGACTTGGTTCTAAAGGATCTTCCCCTCATCCACTCATTCACATCTAAAATAAATTTTCTTTATTTTAGCCAGAAGATTATGAGCAATGGCTCCAAACAGTCTTTCTCGTTTTATTAATACTATAAAATGTCTACATGTGGCTTGCTGATTTTCTAACAAAATAAAGAAGAAAGAAAATTTATAATAGTATATAGAGTATAGAAACGTAAGACTTTTCTTGAACTCAAGAGAAATATTTCTCCTCAAAAACCCTGGATGAGCCAAAGATCGTTGAGCTCAAACACAGTCTTTCAGCAAATTCCTTAGCAGCTTGGTGGCTTTTATAAGAATTCGGAATTATAAGAATCTTAACTTCCTAACTTGTAATGCTGTATTTTGAATATCATTTTGAAAAAGAAAAACCTCCCAAATACTTCTTTCCTCACACCAAACATTGCAGAGTCTCCTATGGTCTTTTGTGACCAGACTCCACCTGATTTATTTCAATCTTCAAATTCTTTTCATAACTCTGGCTTCCTGGTGCAGATTCATCAACGCAGGGTTCTCAAACATGGGAGTATTTTTTTGTTTCGACCACTTAGGCCTGAGGCTCGGTATTATTATACATCTAAAGCATTTTGAAATGGTCTGAAGCCTTGGACTCAAAGTGGAGTGCACGGACAGTTGGTGGCAGCGTGACCTGGGAGTTCGTGTGAAATGCGGAACCTAGAATCTCTGGGCTCACTCTACGCCCACAGAATTTGCGGTCTAATAAGACCCCCGTTGATTCCCATGCTTTGGTCTGTCCCCTGTCCACCACAATCAGATCATCCCCTGTCTCTTCATACTAGTGCGTCTGCTCTTACCAAGGCCACCAGCGATTTTTAATCCAACGTGTTGCATTGGAAACCAAAGTGTGTTTGAACAGGACCTAAAAATGAAGAACCTGCACCTGCTCTGTGTCTCTTTACATCAGTTCACAATGAGCATGCTCACTGTTAGTTGGTGCCACCAATGCTCTCTCTGCTCAGGCGTGGTACCCAGGTGTGACCTTGCTCAGTGTTGACTCCTTTCTTCTTCAAATGCCCTTCACCATCAAGTCTACCTTCATATTATTATTATTATTATATTTTTTGTAGCAGAGTCTCATTCTGTTGCCCATCATAGCTCACAGCAACCTCAACCTTTTGGGCTTAAGCGGTCCTCTTGCCTCAGGCTCCAGAGTAGCTGGGACTACAGGGGCCCACCATGACACCCAGCTAGTTTTTCTATTTTTAGTAAAGACAGGGTTTTGCTCTTGTTCAGGCTATTCTTCAAGTCCTGGGCTCAAGCAATCTCTCACTTCAGCCTCCCAGAGTGCTAGGATTATAGGCGTAAACCATAAACTCCCAGCCCACATTATCATTTTTGACTGTCCCATTTCTGTGGCTGCTCTCTCTGAGTTTCCCTTAGCTCACTTTTCTCTACCTGTGCATTAAATGGTGGTGTCTGCCCTAATCCATCTTCTCCCTTTACACCCATGCCCTTTATTCATCTTTCCTATGTCCAAATATTTACCGATGCCTTTACTAGTGCTTGGTGCTCTGACAGGTGCGTAGAGAACAGACAATTCCACCTGTGTCTGTGCTGTGAGATAAGCAGTGTGTGCTCTGGGGACAGAGCAGAAGGGCAGCTTTGTACAGGAGTCTGGCAAGGTATTCTGGAGGAAATCTTTAAATTTCTTACGATTTGGGCTTCTGTTCCTATTAAATGTTTCACCAGCACTTTATACCCAACTTATGTATATAACAACAAAAGTAAGCTTCTAGAAACCTATTTTTCATTCCTCATTATCCATTGTGTCAGTCAGGATTGACTAGACTGCCTTGTAGCAACAACAACAAATCCCCAAATACTAGTGGTTTAAAAACAACCAAGGTTAATTATTTACTGATGGTCCATGTCCTTAGTGAGAAGGTGTGTGTGGGGGGACTGTGCCATTCAGGCCCTTCACGAACCAAACTGATGGACCTGTCACCATCTTGAACCTTTGTGGGTTTTGTACCAGAGCTCTAAGTACTCTTTTTCTTTCTTTTGAGACAGAGTCTTACTCTGATGCCCTTGGTAGACTGCAGTAATATCATAGCTCACAGCAACCTCAAACTCCTGGGCTCAAGTGATCCTCTTGCCTCAGCCTTCCAAGTAACTAGGATAACAGGCACCCACCACAATGACCAGCTAGTTTTAGAGACAGGGTCTGGCTCTGGCTCAGGCTGGTCTTGAACTCCTGAGCTCAAGCAATCCACCCATTTCAGCCTCCCAGAGAGTTAGGATTACAGGTGTGAGCCACTGTGCCTGGCTCTGAGGACTCTGACATCAGCACTTAAACAGTTCTGCCCAGAAGGAACACTTTTCACTTTTCCTTATCATCTTGAACTTGATGCAAGGCCTTACCTGAGAGGCCAGGGAATGTGGAACCCTCAGCATGTGTCCTGGTAAAAGAGAAGAAAATTGAAAATATTTGGTGAATAGCAATGATGACCAGACCTATCTCAACTGCAAGTAGTCCAAACCATTTGCTCAGTAGTCCAAACCAGATCCCCAGGAGGGAGGGACCTGTGATCTCTCCCCTGGAGTCCATTGATTCTGCCTCTGAAAGCTCACTCCTACAGGTGCCCTTTGTCCCCAGGGCTTTGCCTCACTTACTCTTTTCTCACTGGGACTATTGCAATAACCTTTTCCTTTCACCCTGTTGCCAGAGTGATGATTCTAAAAATGCTTCACCCTGTTTAAGACCCTTCAAAAGTTTTCCATAGCAAGATAAATTCCAAGCCTTAATAAGATCTATCCCTTGCATCTGGCTTCCATCCCCTCTCCAGCCCCTTCTCTTACCAGTTTCCCATGTGCTAGCCATGTTTAGTTACTTGGGGACTCTGCTTTTCTGTATCTTTCCCCCTTCGTTCTAGCTAAAAAATGTTTCACTCCCTATACCGCACCCCATCCTCCTCCCTATAAATACTTTGCTCAAACCTAGAAAATCCCTGATCATTTTTTATAATTCACATCAAGGATACGCTCCCCTGGAAAAGCTTTCCTGACCTTTTCCAATGGAACCATGGCCATTTCTCTACTTTTTGCCCCCAGATTGTCTTGTGCCTATCATTTTCAAAACTCTTGTGGCACGGTTAGTATTTTTTAGATTACATTCCTCTCTCCCTCAACTAGTTTATAAACATCTTGCTAGTAAGAACCTCTTACTAAATTTTGTGTTCTCAGCAGAGGGTAAGGATGAAGTTCCTGGCACAGAGAAGATGTAAAGTAAATGCATTACACATGGCTGAAGACACAAAGATAAGGAATTCATTTTAAAAACCACATCATAGGAAGATAAATTCTGTGAGCTTACAATGGTTGATTTTTTTTATTAACCTAAATACTTTGTCTGTGATGAGAAGTGTTTGTGGGTGAATGTGCGTCTGTGTGTAATGTTTCCACTGAATTCTTGGGCAAGTTAATTAACCCTTGTAAACTTCAGTTTCCTTCTTTCTAAAACTCTATAAAGAGGGATTAATTATATTGCCTGCTTCTTAGGACTGCTGGAAGGTTAAATCAATTGATTGAATAATTGATGGGCATTTAGCACGGTGGCTATATAGTTTCTTATAGTTCTTATAACAAACTACTCAAATTACCCCAACCTTGGCAGCTTAAAAACAGCATGAACTTACTGTGTTAGAGTTCTGCAAGTCAGATGTCCAAAATAAGTCTCACAGGGAAAAAAATTAATTTTCCCTGGATGTCCTTGGGGACTATTTATTTCTTTGTCTTTTCTAGCTTCTAGCAGGGGTGTCCAACCTGCAGCCCACGGGCAGCATACTGATTTTGCGAGGACATTTCTGCTGATATTTGGCGTCAGATATCATGGAAATTAGGCACAGACCTTTTCTTTGCTAAGTAGCTTTTGTTGGTGTCTGTGTATGGCCTCCGGCAGTCCCTACTCTTCCAATATCTGGCAGAGAAACAAAGGTTGGACATGTTTGTTTAGAGGCTTCCTGCATTCCTTGGCCTGTGGCTCTTTCCATATTTACATCAAGCAAAGTCCCATTGACTCTTCCTCACACTCGATGGCTCTGACACACACACTCTCTTACCTCCCACTTTTGCTTATAAATATCTTTGTGTCTACATTGGGCTCACCTAAATGATGCGACATCATCTCTGCTTTTCAAGATCCTCACCTGACACGGACCCACACTATCCTGACTATCCATGTCACGCAGGTACAGTAACATAGTAGCATGTTCTGCGCACGAAGAGGTGGGCATTTCTGGGGGATCATCGTTTGTTTTGCCTACCACGGTGCCTGCCCAACATCTCCTTTAAAAGGAATCGGTAAATTTTGGTTATTATTAAAATTACAGATTATTTCTTAAACATTGTTAAGTCATTTTTTGTTACAGAAGTGAAACACTTTGGAGCCTTGCAACCTGGCACAGTGCAGCCTTCTACCATTAATTCAGTGTGACAGAGCCACAGTTCTGTTACTCCAAAAGTGGGTTAAATGATCAGCTAGCATTTTGTGATGCTACTCACTCACAGTAAAAGGAGAAGGTGTTTATCCGACGTTACCCGAGTAGCCCCAAAGAAGACAATTTTATTAACATTATCATTATTGTGTCGTGATGACTGAGAGTGATGGAGAACTTACTATGCCAAGAGGCATTCCGAGTGTTATGTGTACATTGACTAATTTGATCCTAACAGCCAGCCCCATGAGGAGGGACCTTTGTTTTCCTTCTTCTATGGCAGGTGAGAATTTGCCTAAAGTCTCAGGACTAAGAAGTGGTAGAGATGGGATTTAAATCCAGGTGGTCAGGCTGTGGAACCCACAGCACCATAACAACCCTGGAGAGGTATAAAAATATGGGGCACATTAGAAGAATGAAGACTCCATGATGGGCTAAGAGTTCTTAGCATATTTACATTAGGAGAATGAAGACTCTATGATGGGCTAAGAGTTCTTAGCATATTTACATTAGAAGAACGAAGACTCTATGATGGGCTAATAGTTCTTAGCATATTTACATTAGGAGAATGAAGACTCCATGATGGGCTAAGAGTTCTTAGCATATTTACATTAGGAGAACGAAGACTCTATGATGCTAAGAGTTCTTAGCATAGTTATAGCTCATCATGGTGCAGGTTAAGTATTTAGTCTTATTGAATTCTAATTCTTGCACTTTAAAAAAAATGCATAGTAGACAACCAAATGTGTTGGGAGTTGGCCTATTTCCAGAGATACTTGCAAACAAATTGTCCAATGAGCTCAGGCTTTTAAAGACACATTTTTTTTAGGTTTTCCCTGTCTATTTTTCCTCTCTCTTTCTCGCTCTTCTCCCTTCCCAACCTCATAAATACACTCCAAAAACATTGGCTTCAGTAAATGTCATGTATTATCCTTCTCTATATTCTGCCAATTACATTGATCCGTAGAGTTTAAGGGCAAGGAAACTGCCTTTTTAAAAAGAGAGTCGTTGTTCAAGTCAGTGTTTTCTCATTAAAAAGTCAGTGTTTCAAAGAACTTCTTAGGGTAAAAGATGTTATAATGACTTTCATCACTGTGATTGGTTTAAAATGACAAAGGTAAGATTATTAGTAAGGCTGATCATTACAAACAGAATGTTAAGAATAAGCATTGAAATGTTTTATATAATAAGGAACTCATTTTAAGAGAATTACTCTGGGGTAGAACATTGAGGAATTGTCCTTTGTTAAATGTATATTGACAAAGCTGGATGTTGATTCGTGGACTCAGCAAGATAAGTAAATCAAGTTAATGTGCTTTATATACTCATTATAGCACAATAGCGTAAATATTACCTTACGTGAAAAATCTTTTTGTGCTGAAATAAACAAAGAAGACAGCAACTAACAAATGGATGACAGTAAAATTATATGTAATTGATTAGTAGATTTTTCTGTATGAATGAAAAAATACATTTTATAGAGTAATCAAGCCTATTGCATATGTTTATTTTGATCCAGGACAAATTCTAAATCATTCTGAAAATCAAAAACAATTGACCAAAGTCCTTCATTTCACCAACTGCATTTGGTATTTGCTCATCATCACACAGACAGTTTGGAGAATGTGTTACCTACATCACATGGTCATGATTTAGCTTTTACCCACTGATGTTTTATTTAGAATCTTTTGGCAGATGAAATTGTTGACCTTAGTTAGCTAGAAACAGCTGCTTTTCTATTTTGATTTGTAAGTTAATGTTTTCCAAGTGTCAAACACATGGAGAGAAATTTTTTCCATAGACTGATATTAAACATTTTATTTATATTTCTTTTATTTTTAATGATCCATGGGACTATTTAGAAAAGTGAAAGCCTATTACAGCATTTACTGTAAATGTTTTTAGAAAAGACAAATCTCCCTTGGGTGTTTTCTATGGATGGATCAATATCACGTTCATTTATTTTTGTGGAGTGCTTGACTAACAGTGTTTTGTTCTGGGAACACAGTCTGTTGTCTATTTCGACTGTTAAAAATACACGATCTCTTTCAAGGTTTTCAAAAGTTTCTGCCTAAAGACGAGTTAGGTACTTTTCAGTAATCTTAGGTTTGGCTTGTTATTTTGTCAATGAATGGATACCCTGAGAAAGTGTCCAGTTGACAATCTTAGTACTTCTTGTTTCGTATATTAATAATTATGTTTTGTAGATTCTCATGAAAGATGACGATAATTTAGTTTGTTCTTTTATTTTGTCCTATATTTAGAGTTATACTTGTTTTTGGTTTCTGTAAGTCTGGGTAAGTATATGAGCCCTGTTACTTTTGTTGATGTTATGCACAGTTTACTGACTGTCAGTGCCATATGTGGGGAAATGTAAGTGTGAGTCCTGGGTCCCGGCTAGCACATGATGACCAGTGAGAGACTGGGCAGCTGCGAAAGTGGGGAGGAAACACTGTCCGACACACCACATTTTATTTGGTGGGTCCTGGAGAGATAGAATTGCCCTAAATTCTTGGGCACCAGGAAATCTACATGGGAGACTCAGTTTTTAAACATGAAGCCCTGGAGAAAGCAGTATTTCATCGTGAGGCTGTGTGATTAGTGGTAGAAGAGAAGTTCTTCTGGTCGCCCCTAGGAGGGAGGTCGTTGTGGTGGCCGCCGTCTTTATTGTATTTGCCTGGATGAATTACACATATGAGAGCAACTCTGGAGTTTTCTTATTTTTTTTTATTTTTAACTTGGCATTCAATCATCTCAGTTTAAGTTTTTTTTCTTTTCTTTTTTTTTTTCATTTATTTATTTATTTTTATTGAGACAGAGTCTCATTTTGTGGCCCTCAGTAGAGTGCCCTAACGTCATAGTTCACAGCAACCTCCAACTATTGGGTTTAAGCGATTCTCTTGCCTCAGCTTCCCAAGTAGCTGGGATTACAGGCGCCTGTCACAACATCAGGCTTTTTTTTGGTAGAGACAGGGTCTCACTCTGGTTCAGGCTGGTCTTGAACCTCTGAGCTCAGGGCAATTCACCCACTTCGGCCTCCCAGGCTGCTAGGATTACTGGCGTGAGCCTGGAGTTTTCTTAATACGTTTTTAAAAGTAAATAATTCTAGTAATGTATATTTGTCTTTCAGGAACGTTAAGAAAGACTTATTTTAAATCAAACGGAAGTGAACCTTTGGTCACTGATGGTAAAGGCCAAACCTCGGATGTTCTCACAAACACAATCTATGACAAGAGCCCTGTGGCTTCTACGGCGCGTCCGGGCCAGCACATTCCAGACTGGACTACGGGTGCCTCGCTCCCAGGGGACCAGAGCCACGGGAACAGAAGTAAGTGTGCAGCTTCGGAATGAAGTTGCTTTAATGTCTGCGGAACTCCCAGGTAGGTGTTTAATGTCTGGTCCCCAGGCAAGTCACCACTCCGTTATCTGGGAAGCACAGCTGAATGCCTTTTTCTTCAATACGAATTGCACATCCACCTGTCCAGAAAGGGCCCGAGGAAGAAATGAAAATGTGTCCATGCCACTCAACACTTCTGAGGTAGGAAGATCTGGGCTGCTAGCCCCAATATGGTGACAGTGACTTTGTAGTGGCTCACCCATGAACGTTTGTGCTTCCGTTTTGAAAATTTCTTTCTTTCTTTTCTTTTTTCTTTCCCCTCCCTCTCTCCCTTCTTTCTTTCTTCTCCTCCCTCCCTCCCTTCCTCTGTTCCCCTTCTATCCTTCCTCCCTTCCCTTTTCCCTCCCTGCTTTTTCCTTCTTTCCTCCTTCCCTTCCTTCCTCCCTTTCTTCCACACTTTCTGGAGAGAGAGGGGAAAAGAGGAAAGTGCGGACATGGGGCAGGATGAGATGGTGGGATGTGGCAGGTGCATCTTCTGGGATGTGACTCCTTGCCCTGCAGACCTTTCATAAAGTCACTAACCCTCCAGATTGCACGCTGGAGTGGCCGTGTGTGGAGGAAGCTGTGGCCCTTCAGCTCTCATCCAATCAGTGCTGATAAAGCGTCACCAGAGCACAGTCATTGTCAAGACCTCCGCGGTCATCTCACCTCGATTTTCTGCCTCCTAAAACAAAGTGATATGATTGAAAATTATACAGAGCTCATCTATCCGCAATCATTTTCTTGCTTGTTCCTCTCTTTTTCATGAAAATCCACAGAGGGATGTCACATCTTAGATCTGGGACAGAGTATTTATTTTTATTCTGGGCCGGGGTGGGAAGGATTAAGTTGACTTTCAGATCTCACAGTATACATTTGCCCATGTTGGAGAAAAAGCAGGTTTATTCTATTTCTCCAGCCCTAAGCAGATGGGATTCCATTGTTTCCAGAGCACCTATGGGTATTAACTGTGTTGTACGCTTAGAGTTCACCAGTGACTCCCACGGTCCTTTGCTCATTATCTGATAGTAACGTTGCAAACCAGAATTATGCCAAGCTAAATTTATGTTCCTCATGAGTTTAATTTTGAGGTTTTATGTTTTGTTCATGTTTTAAGCACTTCATTATTCCTAAGGACAATGTTTTCTATCAGAACCACAGGAGTAATTTAAAGTGAGACTCAGTCGGCTTAATGTGGTCGCAATTACAGCAATTGTTATTTTCTTCTATTAAGAGGATTTGTCTGTACATGGAAGTTTTCATCATTTGTTAAGATTCAAACAGAGTTGGCAAACACACGCCCTGAAGAGTAAAGAAACATATGGCCGTTGTTGCTGACCTTGGAAGTTTGACTCATTTTCTCGCCCTACAGCTAGAATGATGCTTGAGTACATGGGCCTAATTTAACATGCGGAGGAAATCCAGGTGAAATTAGAATTGTTAAATGGAGAAAGGCCAACACCTTTGAATATGTGTCATTTCTTGCTATTAATGTACTTGACAGCATTGAGTTTTACTATCTGACCACAATGGCCCTCCATATACTGTCTACATTATCTAAAAGTATTTATTGCAAGGAATTTGATGGTTTTTATACATTTCTATACATTTCAGTAACAATGCCTATGCTCATAGAACTTTAAAAGTTTTTAAGGCTTGTTGGAATATTTTCTTATAATATTCTTATGATAAACCCATGAGATACAGAGACCGGGTAATATCACACACCACTTTTTAAGGGATATGGTAACTTCCCAAAAGAGAGGCTTAGAGAAATTGAGTTGATGTATCCAATATCACTTTTCTAATAACTGGCAGATGTGAAATTGGGATTTAGCTCTTAGGACTCCAAGATCAGTGTTCTTCCAAGGTTTTCATGCTTCTTCATTTACTTTTCTTGCTTTCTTTGCTATAGTAGGGACATTATTGAACAAATTTTAAGCTCCAGGCGAGCAGAAAGAGTAGGTACACTGTTTTATTTTTTATTGCCTTGCAGCCAGAATTCAATTGAAATATTAGCTGAATGAATAAACAAATTAATGCAGTTGTTTTAGATTTCTAATATATAATTTATGAGCTTTGTTACTGATATTTGAGCACACTTTTGCCCATGATATTTATTTAACCAATTTTATTTAAAGTATCATTTAATGTGTTGTATCTGCATTAATACCTTGCAGAGATTTATAATTTTATTTTGTCTTTTTATCATTATTTTCCAATTAAGATGTTAGTTTAAATTTCTGGCATATGTAAAACCCATGGAAGTTCACGTTAGTCCTAAAATTCAGTGACCAGACATTCTGAGCTACCCAGACATCCAGGGTAGGAAACCAGGGGACAACCTCCTGACACATGGTACCAAATAATAGTCTTCCCCCAAGACGTTTCCTCCTGGGGCTCCTTCAGGTGATATAACACATAGAATGGTACAGTTTGCAAAGTTTTTACCAGAATACCCCCACATTGCACTGTGGAGCTCAGATGGGCTTTGCAAATGTGAAATAGGCTTTATGTGACATCTGTTACTTTTGGAGTTTCATCAGTTGCATTTTAAAAAATAGTTGTCATGTGGAAAAGGAAAAGGCCCACAGTTAGCTTTCATGCTGTGTTTCAGCAAGGAAGTTATTTTTTTAGATTAAAATCTCTATCTAGATTTTAATTCTTTTTTTTTTTTTTTTGAGGCAGAGTCTTACTTTGTCGCCATTGGTAGAGCGCTGTGTGTCACAGCTCACAGCAACCTCCAGCTCTTGGGCTAGGTCAATTCTCTTGCCTCAGCCTCCCAAGTACCTGGGACTACTGGTGCCCGCCGCAAAGCCCAGCTATTTTTGTTGCAGTTGCCACTGCCGTTTTAGCTGGCCGGGGCTGGATTTGAACCCGTCATCCTCATTATATGGGACCAGCGCCCTACCCACTGAGCCACAGGCGCTGCCCCAGATTTTAATTCTCACGCCTTCCTCCTCCTTATATATTTTATAAACATTTAGACATTTGTTGAACTTTAAGGAGAGGGAAAGAATTTTTGGTCAACCAAGACCTTTTGGGTCAAAGATAATATGGTACATAAAAAAAATAAGAACCTAGAAACTGTTCTGGACTGATGTGCTAAAAGCTGAAAGTGTTCTGTTCTCTTATCACATCTTTGATAACCACATCTTAAATTTTCTATTTCAGATGAAAATGCATTATCCCTCTCATTTATTTTATTTTATTTTATTTTTGAGACAGAGTCTCAAGCTGTCCCTGGGTAGAATGCTGTGGCATCACAGCTCACAGCAACCTCAAACTCTTGGGCTTAAGCAATTCTCTTGCCTCAGCCTCCCAAGTAGCTGGGACTACAGGTGCCCGCCACAACGCCCGGCTATTTTTTTTGTTGTGGTTGCCATTGTTGTTTAGCTGGCCCAGGCCGGATTCGAACCCGCCAGCCTGGTGTATGTGGCTGGCACCCTACCCACTGGGGTACGGGTGCTGCCTCATTCACTTTTTAAAAACAAATGTTTTCTTGAGATAGTATCCACATGCCATAAAATTCACCTTTTAATGTGTATAATTCATCAGTTTTACAATAGTACATTCACAGAATTGTGCAACCATCATCATGATTTAATTTTACAATATTTTCATCACTGCAGAAAGAAATGAAATATCCTTTGCCCCCATATTTCCCCTTTTGCTCAGCTTCTGGACAAACTAATCTGTTTTCTGTCTCTATGGATTTTTCTTTTCTGAACCTTTCATGTAAATGGCATCACACAATATGTGGTCCTTTACATGGGGTTTCCTTCACTTTGAGTGACGTTTTTAGGATGTGTCCCCGTTATATACAGGATGCCTCCATGTTACACACACGATGCCTCCATGTTATACACACGATGCCTCCATGTTATACACACGATGTTTCCGCGTTATTACATAGGATGCCTCCATGGTATACACAGGATGCCTCCGTGTTACACACAAGATGCCTCCATGTTATACACTCGATGCCTC
>CAUYRH010018692.1:0-11202 GCA_963574655.1 Perodicticus potto
AAGGTAACTTATCTAAGGTCAAATTACTGAGTGGCAAAGCCAGGATCCAAAATGCTTTATTTTCAAAGCATATTGCTTAGCCACTGAGGGAACCGCAGTCTAATGCTGCTCCCTGTGGCCTCATTATATGGCTTATAGACATTCTCTACATCCAGGTGGGCAAACCATGGCGGATGCTAAGTCTAGTTTGTTGCCTAATTTTTTTTAATCATTTGAGCGTTAATAATTTTCCAGTTTCTAATTTAAAAAGGAATATTTTGTGACATGTAAAAATTATATGAAATTCAAATTCAGAATCCATAAATGAAGCTTTATAGGACTATAACCATACCCATTCATTCACACATCATCCCTGGCTGCTCTCACACTACAAGGGCAAAGCTGACTAGCACGGCTGGCAAGACCTAAGATGTTTACTATCTGGCCTCTCAGGGCCAAGATTTTGGGCTATGTGGGAATGGTTAAGTGACCGGGACAATCTAGAATATATCAAATACATTACATTCCAGGCAGTTCCAGGCATTCCACTTATTTACAAACATTAGCTCACTTAATCTTCATGAAATCTCAGTAAGGAATTATCCCTTTTGTCAGGCGAGGACGCTGAGATTTAGAGGGGAAGGACGTCCCTTAAGGTCACATAAGTTTCTGCTATTTCTTACACAGGTTTATGTTGTCACCCTGAATTTTAGACCAACCTTTCTGATTCCAACATGGGAATACTTTCTATCATAACAACATCAAGCATAACATTATTAGGACGAAATGATCATAGACGTGGAAGAAAATACGATGGAAACGGGTCTAACCATGAAACTTGCTCTCTAAGAATATCTGTGCATAATCTCAAGGCCATGTGGCATGAGTATGTTCAATATCGATACTGAAGTGTTAAGTTATAATCTCACTGACTTATTTGGAATTTCTAACAGACGCTTACAAAGTAGTGAATGAGAAACTGAAATTACTCGCTTTTCATTTACTTCTTAAATTATGCTAATGGCTCTCCTTCACAATTTAATGCTATGTTCACTTTGGGATATGAGAAATCTGTTACTGATGCCTTTGAAAAATTCACTATCCTTTGGACATATAGTCTTTGGGGTTTTTTGGTGCTGTTTTGTATGTGATCTCTTTATCACATGCTCCAAATGATTTTATTTGTATACATATGCTAAGGGTTTATTTCATGTGGTTGACTATGTCTTATCAATTTACTTGGCAAATTTGATAACCTTAAACACAAATCTAAAAAATAAAAGTATTCAGTACACATTGTTATAACATTACAGGATCTATATGCTGAAAATTACAGAATCAAGGAGGATCTCATACCATATTCACGGATTGAAAGTCTGAACACAGTAAAACTGTCACGTCTCCCAAACTGATCTATAAATTCAATGTAATCCCTATTAAAATCCCAGAAAGGTTTTTTTGTAGACACAGGTAAGTTTGTTCTAAAATGTATATGGAAAAGACAAGACCTAAAATAGCTAAAACAATTTTGCAAAATAAGAAAAAAGTGAAAAGAGTAAGTACCCGATGTTAAACTTACTATATATCTAACATGATCAAGATAATATGATTAGGGTGGGCACGTGGCTCATGCCTATAATCCTAGTACTCTAGGAGGAGAGCCACAGGCCGGGGTGGATGGATTGCTTGAGCTCAGGGATTTGAGACCAGCCTGAGCAAGAACAAGACCCCATCTCTACTAAAAATAGAAAAACTCGCCAGGCCTCACAGCAACTGCCTGTAGTTCCAGCTACTCTGGACGCTGAGGCAAGAGGATCACTTGAGCTCAAGAGTTTGAAGTTTCAATGAGCTACGGGATGATGCCACAGCACTCTACCCAGGGTGACAGAGTGAGACTGTCTCAAAAAAAGAAAAAAAAAAAGATAGCATGATTAGCAGGAGAGATGCATAAAGCAGCAGAACAGAATAGAAAATCCAGAAATAGGCCCATATAGATGTGTTCGACTGAATTTTGAAAGTGGCACAAAAGTAATTCAGTGGAGGAAGAACAGTCCTTTCAACAAATCATGTTAGAGCAACTTGTCTATGGTGATGGTTACATGGGTAGACGTGTGATAAAATTGCACTGAACTAAACACACACACAAGTACACGTAAAACCAGTGAACTCTGGGGGAGGTCTGTGGCTTGTACCGTGTGGTTGTCCTGGTTGTGACTCTACTATAGTTACCATTAAAGGATACTTAATGAAGGGTACAGAAAACCTGTCTGCATTTTTTTAACACAATTAATTTTAGAACATTTTCATCATATCAATAAGAAACTGTGCACTTTTTAGCCATCATTCCTCCCCATGGTGCTCCTAAAGACGCGCCTATTCTGGACATTTCATATGAATGGTGTTTTGTGACTGACCTGTTTCACGTAGCGTAATGTTTACAAAGTTCATCCGTGCTGTAGCTCGTGTCAGTCCACTGCTTTTGTTTTTATGGCTGAGTAACATTGCATTGCACGGTACGGATACACCATGGGTGGCATATCTATGCGTCGGTTGATGGACATTTGTGTGTTGCCATTTTTGGCTAAACACTGCTATACACATACACATACAAGTTCTTGTCGGGACGTACATTTTCAATTCTCTTTGGTGTAGGACACCCGGGAGTGGAAGTGCTACATCATACGGCGTCTCTGTTTAATCAACAGAGGAACTGACAATTTTCCAAAGCACCTGCATCATTTTACATTCCCAGCAGCAGCATATGAGAGTTTCAATTTTTCCATATTCTCACCAACTCTTGTTATTATGTGACTTTTTGAGATTCTGTATTATTTTCATAAATTCTGGGGAATCTATAATTTTTCAAAGCAGAAAGTCAAAAAATGATTTGGTGTATTTTGTTACAAGATAATCATAGCGACATGTAATAGTAATTGTATCTCTTCGTTTCCTAAAGCAATGATTTTTTCCCCCATCTTTATATCTTACTGCGTTTCTCCGAACTTCCAAAACAATGTTAAAGAGTGGCATGGGGAGCATGCTTGTTCTGATCCTTATTTTTATAGATTTCTCTACAGCATTTCTGTTAAATATAGTGCTGATGAGAGGTTTGAAACAAATACTCTATCATGTTGAGCAAGCACACTCATATTCCGGCATTTAAAAAAATTTGATGAGAAGATGTTAAATTTTATCGAACACCTTAGAGGTTTCCTATACGATGATCACAGGCTGTCATCTTATGTAACCTATTGATCTGATTTATAAGGTTCATTGATTCATAATGAATCATTCCTAAATTTTCAGTTGTACCACTTTTAAAATAAGGAAAACTATGGTCAAGTAGATTATGTTTATTAAAAACAATTATAAAATGGCTTACTAAAGAAGACCACTGAGCAAAAAATAAAAGAAATGTGTGATTAATACTGCATGAAGCGAGAAAAATAAAATTAAGGAAAGCCTAAATATCCAAATAAAAGTTGCAAGTGCTGCAATAGGAAGAAGGAAAGAAAAGAAATCTCTACCACTTTCTTGTTTTGCCTTAAATAATTCTGTAATAAGAGATTTTGTCTGATTGAATCTGCAAGACCCTGCTATCACCAGAAGCAGCTCTACCTCTAATTAACCTACTGACTCACTGACAGGTTGTTCTTAGACTTCAAACTGTCCTTGGAGAATAAATTTATTTTTTTCTACAATTTGCCGTGCAATTTCTCTTTCTAATTACATATTGTTTTCTGTGTTATTTATGATCCTAAATTTGCTAACCTACAAGCAAGAGGCATGACTTTTTTTTTTTTTTTGCACATTACTGAAACCAGACTCTGTGAAGCCAGATGGGATTAAAGGAGGATGAAGTGAATACAAGACACAAATTTCACACCACACAAAAACTCAAGAGAACAAGTGCAAACTGATGCTATGAACAGTGGACTGAGGCACTGGCCACTCTGTCTGCAAATGCTAGGGGTCTGCATATGACGAACCAAGCTTAACAGCAAGTGCTTTACCTGAAGAGAGAGGGGGCAGAGGTAAATACTCTCTCCACTGTGCCCAACTCACCTTCACCAAGAAGAAGGACACACCGTATGTGCGGAGGGACCGGGCAAGTTTGACGTACTTGACTTTGGCTTCTATTTCGCTCATCTCTCCACAGTTCTTATGCTCCTGCAAAAGTGACAGTAGGAGGGGAACCATTACTGCAGCTCTGCCAGCAGGGAGACTTGGTAGGAAGTCGTTACTACACATGGAATACACACAGGGGAATGAACCTTGGCAAATGATGTTTGTGTCTGAGGCTCCTCCAGAACACAGGCTGCTATTGACCAGGGAGGAGAGCACACAGAAAGCTCTCAACAGCACAGGGCTTTCAAACCAGAGTTTGAACCCCAATAGCCTACGTATTTTACAACTAGGCACGTGCGCAGTGTGGCAGGAACAGGGTCCATAACCGTAATCAGATTTTCACAGCTAACAGTTCAGAGCCAATCCTTTACATGACAGGTAGAGGAAACTGTTCTTCTCAGAAGAGGAAGCATTCCACTCATCCAAATATATCTTTTTTCAAAAAGCAGGGTAAATACATGCTTGTACATGACAGTACTCATTAATACCAGGTAAAAAGTATGTTTTATACACATGAAATTCAGGCTTCACATTCACATTTTAAAGCAAAGAAGACTTTCATATCTTGGATTCACTCAAGTGGCTGTTTCACAACAAAATTATTGATGGGGCTTTTCTTACCAGTTGCCTAGAATGGACAAATCTCTGACTTCTAGAATAACTTTGGGTTTTAAAAAGGCACTGTTTCTCAAATTCTAGCTTCAAAAAAACAAATCTCAGAGAAGCTACTTGTACCTTCTTCATCAGGGCATGTTAATGGTCTATCACCTTCTTTCAATGTGACCAAGATAATGCCTTTGAAAATTAAATATATGCATATTTTTCCCAGAAGTGCTAAGTAACCTTTAGAAAGAAAGTATGGATTAAGATAATAAATCTGCCCAAAGAAGAACTGTCAGCTTCTTTGCTCTGGGTCACTAATCATTTATTATGTAAGAGTACAGCCATGAGGTATAAAGCTATCATGTGCAGAGGCCCCTTCACACTAATAAATGAGGACAGGGAGTGAGGAGAATAATACATTTCTGTAATTCCCAGTACCTGAAATATTCTCTTTTCAGCTCCTCTCTGCTTGATGTATTCCTTGGGCAGGAATTCCTTAAGACTGAGAGAGAAATTTTTAAAAGGTGAGGCATGCATCATGTTCTGTGATGAAAGGCGAAGCAAAGACTTTTAATACAACTCACAGTTAAGTCACTAACCCAATATTTTATGGAGTAATTAATAACAGTCTGCTACATCCTCCAAGGCACTTAAATAAGGACATGGACATAAAATCAGCCTCATAAAAAAGGTCAAGCTAACGTATTTAAAGAAGGAAGAATTTCCATGATATATTATAAAGTGAAAAAAAGAAAAAAAAAAAAAAAACCAAGAGAGCACCAGAATGGTACTGTGCTTTACCCTCTATAAGAAAGAAAAATATTTTTTAATCTAAAAACATTATTTTCTATTGTCTCTTTTTAAAAAATAATAGAATAAGCCTAGTACTGATAAAAATGGTTCCCCACGGGAAGAGCTGATGAACAAGGAGAAGGGTTAAGGATGGAAACTGAACTTCTCTGAATGCTCCTTGTATTCCAGGTTTCATTTTGGGTCACATGAAATCACAAAAAAGCAACACTCAAAAATTGAAAGTAAACTGAAACCAATGAACTTAACAGTGTATCAAGTTGATAGCATAACTACAGGGAGAATAATTATTTCAAGTGACTTTGAAAAACAGTCTTTTGACTATTTACCCCTAGTGGGATATATCTGAAGGACAAAAGGAACCACAGACTTGTCACTAAAAATATTGATATCAGTATTTTAAAACTCACACCCTTCCCCCCCCCAAATAAACCCAATAAAAATAAGAACTTACATTCTATATAAGATGTTATACAATTAGGATAAAGTGAATGAGGAATTATGTTCAAGATTTTCAGCATAAAATAGATAAAAATAAATAAAAAGCAGAAAGACTTGATTAAAAATCTTACAATTTTATATAAATTAGAAATACTGGCCTATGTGCCTGATTTATTTTTCTTTTTCTAAAAACTACTCTCCACTCTGAAGAGGCCAGGAGTAAGTACCTAGCCTGGCAATAGCACTCCCACTGCCCCTACCAGGGGGTGGTCGTCGTCTTTTTTTTTTTTGGAGACAGAGTCTCAAGCTGTCACCCTGGGTAGGGTGCTGTGGCATCACAGCTCACAGCAACCTCAAACTCTCGGGCTTAAGCGATTCTCTTGCCTCAGCCTCCCAAGTAGCTGGGACTACAGGCGCTTGCCACAACGCCCGGCTATTTGTTGTTGTTGCAGTTGTCATTGTTGTTTTAGCAGGCCCGGGCTGGGTTCAAACCCGCCAGCCTCAATGTGGC
Organism: Perodicticus potto; assembly: GCA_963574655.1. NCBI lineage: Eukaryota > Metazoa > Chordata > Mammalia > Primates > Lorisidae > Perodicticus > Perodicticus potto. The sequence continues at coordinate 6,473 of CAUYRH010018692.1, forward strand.
CAGCACCCTACCCACTAGCTACCGGCACCTCCCACCAGGTGGTCTTCTAAATGCCATTTTTACAAAAAGAAACCTTGGAGTCTTAGAGAAGTAACTGATTCCAGGTCTGGGGAAGGAAATGTAGGAAATGCTCCTAGGACTTCTTGGGCCTTGAATCAAGGAGGCTACCAAAATGGTACTAGAGCCAATATCAATGGATTCCCACCTGCCCCAAATGGGATGATTTCTAAAGTGATATATAAAACAAAAGAAAGCGATATAATGAACCCATCATCCAGCTTTGAGGGCAATTATCAACTTGTGGCCAGCTGTGACCCATGTACTTCCACACACACAAGTCCTCCTCCTGGATGATCCTGAAGCAAATCTCAGACATCATATAGTTAATTTCAGGGGACAATTTGAACATCTGAAAAAGGATGAGCGCCAGAGGTTAAAACACAGATATATAAAAATCATGAGTCACCTCAGAAGCTGCTAGGGCACCAAACTTATACCAAAAATTGATAAACGAAGGAGAAGAAGCAAGTATGTACAGCAGCACCTCCATAGGTGACTGACCACCTCCTTACGTTGACCTGAACTTCACAGATCAACATGATTTCACAGATCAGACGTGCACCACATGTACATAATCAGGACAGCAGGCCCAGTTCCTTACGCTAACCAACTCTGTATGTTGACCAGTTTGCCACAGTCCCTTGGGTGGTCAACTTACAAAGGTACTGTTTCTAATATTGACAATCACAGGTAGGAAGTGTACAAGGAACGCTAGAAGCCCAAAATCATCATTTTACCACTTTTAATAAAATAACGGATAAATCAAAGTGAACTTCAATGACTGCAAATCCCAATAAAGGACAAGTTAATGGGGAACTTTTTAATAGATGGATCAGTGTGATAACATGTAAACCCACTAATCAATTTTCCGTATTAATAAAATTAATCATATTAACCAGACAATAAATGCCTTTCTGACTGACACAGAAGGAAGTATGCTGTACCACTTAGGAAGTATTCTTGGCAATAAAGGAACTACAAGCAAATACATAATTGAGCCTGAATTTAAATAAGCCCCTGGATCTAAATACTAGTCTACAAAAAGACTGTAGAACCACAGTTAATGATATCATCAGGATATAATCAGCCAAACCCAAACATGAGAAATTCTGTAAAAATAACCCAGGTTCTGCACAAATAAATTGTTTGAGGGGGCGGGAGGGCGAGTGTATATGAAAAGGACATAGTATTAGGTAAAAATAAATTTAAGGAATGTATTTATAAGTAAGCTACAGTAACAAAGATAGTACAGTATTGATATAAGGACAGACATAGAATTGAGAGTTCAGACATTAACCCTCACATTTATAGTCAACTGCTTTTCAACAAGGGTTCCATGACAATTTGAAGGGAAAAGAAGTTTTTTGTTTTTTTTTTTTAAATAAACAAATAGAGGAGAAACAATTAGACATCTGCATGGAAAAGAAAGAACTTGGACTTTGTTCCTCACCTTATACACTAAAATTAACTAAAAATGATGACAGCCCTAAATGCAAAAGCTCAGACTACAAAACTCTCAAAAGGGGCTTGACGCTTATAGCTCAGCGGCTAGGTAGTCAGCCACATATACCAGGGCTGGCAGGTTCGAACCCAGCCCAGGACTGCCAAACAACAATAGCAACTACAAAAAAAAAAAAAAAAAAATAGCCAGGCATTGTGGCAGATGCCTGTAGTCCCAGCTACTTGGGAGGCTGAGGCAAGAGAATCGCTTAAGCCCAAGAGTTTGAGGTTGCTGTGAGCTGTGACGCCACAGCACTCTACCAAGGGCGACATAGTGAGACTCTGTCTCAAAAAAAAAAAAAAAAAAAAACTCTCAGAAGAAAATACAGGAATAATTCTTTATGACCTTGGTTCAGGCAAAGCATTTTTAGATAGGATACCAAAAGCAAATGTGGCAAAAGAAAAAAAGCAGATCAATTGGAACACATCAAAATTAACTTCTGAACTGCTCATGATACAACCAAGAGTGTAAAAATAAAATCCTCAGAATGGGGGTAAATATTTGCAAGTTATACATATGAGAAGGGAATTCTATCCAGCATATATAAACCCCTACAGTTGAGTAAAAAGACTAATCACCTAATTAAAGAAAAATCAAGCAGAGGATCTGAACATTTCCCTAAAGAAAACATACAAACGGTCAACGAGCTTGTGAAAATCTATTCAACCTCATTAGCCAACAGGGAAATGCAAAGAAAAATCGCAGTGTGATGATGCTACTGCGCACTCACTAGGATGGCTACGGTCAAAAAGATGGACAAGTGTGAGTGCTGGCAAGGTCAGGGAGAAACTGGAACCCTCACACATGCTGGCGGGGATGGAAAATGGTACAACTGCTGCAAACGACAGTGTGGTAGTTTCTTGAAATATTAAACAGCAATTTTATTACTTGGTATATACCCACAAAAATATTAAAGCATCTCTACACAAAAGCTTGTCCAAAAACGTTGACAGCAGCACTATTCATAATAGTCCACAGATAGAAAGAACTCAAAAGTCGGGTGGCGCCTGTGGCTCAGCAAGTAGGGTGCCAGCCCCATATACCGAGGGTGACGGGTTCAAACCCGGCCCCAGCCAAACTGCATCGAAAAATAGCCGGTCGTTGTGGCGGGCATCTGTAGCCCCAGCTTCTCGGGAGGCTGAGGCAAGAGAATCGCCTAAGCCCAGGAGTTGGAGATTGCTGTGAGCTGTGACTCCACAGCACTGTACCGAGGGCGATAGAGTGAGACTCGGTCTCTACAAAAAAAAAAAAAGTTTCTTTGGGTGGTGCCTTTGGCTCAGTGACTAGGGTGCCGGCCCCATATACCCAGGGTGGCAAGTTCAAACCCAGCCCTGGCCCACTGCAACAACAACAACAACAACAACAAAAAGTCTATCAACTGATAAACAAATAAGATGTGTTTTATCAGTAGAACAGAATGTCTAGGTGAAGGATTGATACATACTATGACACGGAAACATTGTGCCAAGTGAAAGAAGCCAGTCAGGAAAGAAAAGTTGTCTGACTTCATTGATAAGAGATGTCCACAACAGGCAAATCCAGGGAGACAGAAAGTATTAGTCGTTGCCAAGGCTGGAGAGGGGATGAGAAAAGTGGGCAGTGACTGTTAATAGGCATAGGGTTTCTTGTAGAACAAAAAGATCCTATAGGGCAGTGCCTGTAGCTCAGCGGGTAGGGCACTGGCCACATACACCGAGGCTGGCAGGTTTGAACCTGGCCTGGGCCAGCTAAAAGGATAACTGCAACAACAACAACAAAAAAACCTGGGCGTTATGGCGAGTGCCTATAGTCCCAGCTACTTGGGAGGCTGAGGAAAGAGAATCACTTAAACCCAAAAGTCTGAGGTTGTTGTGTGCTGTGACACCACGGCACTCTACAAAGGGTGACATAGTGAGACTCTGTCTCAAAAAAAAAAAAAAGTTCTATAATTAGATTATTGTGATGGTTGTGCAATCCTGTGAATACGCTAAAAATGCTGGCTTGCACACTGAAAACGGGCAGACTGTATGTAAAATGTATCTTGATGTGGCCATTTTACAAAACATCAAATATAGTTTACAGGCCTCGTATAGATCCGGATATGAAACAAGTACGAGATGACCCTTTTGAGCAATGAAGGAAAATTTAACATAGCCTAAGGAATTATTGGTGATCTCACTGGGTATTAAGGCAGATTTTCTGCATCTTGTTTTTAAAAACATTTTTATTATTAAAATAATTTTCTTACTGATGAAACGATATAATGGGATTTGCTTTAAAATACCACAGCAAAATAAGAGGAGAGGGGCGTGCAGGCTCCATTAAGACTTGAATGATGGCGTCTGGTCAGTCTGCAAACTGCTATGGGGTAAGTTGTTAAGTACATTTCCTGGAGTTTCAGGCATGTGGGTCTGAGCATGAGTAGAACACTCTGACCTCATCAGGAGACGCCAAGTCAGTCAACAGGAAGGATCTAAGAAGTGTCTAATCAGCAATTGCTTAGATGCTATGTTTATCTTTATGCAACTTGAGGGCAACAATGAATGATTCAGAGAGACAACTGGAAGGTGCCATCATCACAATGAGGAAACTGAGTCTCAGAGAGGTGAAGACTTAGCTGGGCTAATACGAGTCAAGAAGAAGCAGAGCGCCCCTGACCTCCCAGACTGAGAGTGGGTCCCCTGAACACACAGCTGCTTCAGGCTTTCCCCCACAGAAATGATAAGAAGCATCATCATCACTGCTGTGACCGCTGGACAGCAGCTCCTGTACACCATCAACAGAGAGCACCCCATGCCAAGCCCCCTCAGAGCAATGATTGTTACTAGAATGCCAGATGGTGGTATCCAGAGGGCCAGCGATCATTTCATCTGTAAGTTCTTCATCTGTGAGTAAGCAGTACAGGATCCTACTCCAGCGAGGTAGGGCAGGCGGAGTGTCCGTGGCAAGGAAAGTCCCGAACCGCAGCAAACTTCTCTGATCCAAACTCAGCAAAGCACCCACCCGCATCTGCCTCCCATCCATTCTTTGGGAGGTACTAAAACCAACTTCAGAGGGTGTGTGAGAGATGTTACCCCGATGTCCAATGAGTAGATTTGGAAGGAACTTAGAGTATTTTAGGATGGGGGGTAGATAGAAGGACATAGAGAGGGGGGTGTGGTAGCTGTGTGGGGGATAGATAAAATTCATT
>CAUYRH010018693.1:0-16142 GCA_963574655.1 Perodicticus potto
TTGTTCAGGAAAGTTAGCTGTCGGGATGCCCAGCTGCTTGGAGCCCCGGCCAAAGCCCCGCACCACTTGGCCCCGGCAGAAATACGGCAGGTGCCTCATGATGCCGTCCGCCCGGGGCATGGGCTGCGGCCCGGTCCGCGACTCCGGCGGAGCCGCCGTTGAGGCGGTGCCCGGACCCCGGACCAGCCGGGAGACTCCGGTGTGAGCGCTGCCGGGCGGGCGGGCGCACCGGGGCCCAGGAGGCGCCGATGACATGCCGCGGAGGGTCCCTCACGTCGCTGACCCAACAGAAGCCACACAGGCACTCGGAAGCTGCGTCTCCGAGACATTTCTTTAAAGAGAATATACAGTAGCCAGTAAGCATGTGCATAGATGCTCTGTGTCATATGGCATCAGTGAAATGCAAATCACAACGGCACTAAGTCCTTCGCACCCACTGGGATGGCTGTAATGAAAAGTCAGGTAATAGCAAGTGTTGATAAAGATGTGGAGAAGTTGGTTTTGCCGCCTGAGCTCAAGCAGTTCTTCTGCCTTGGCCTCCCAGAGTGCTATGATTACAGGCATGACCCACAAGCCTGGCCTTAGATCTAGAGAAGTTGGAATGTGAAATGGTGCAACTGCTTTTGAAAACAGCCCATCATTTCCTCAAAAGGAAAGCATCTTGATTATCCAGAAGCTTGGCTCAATTCTATTATTAGCATTTAACCTTGAATATTTAAATAAGTGTTAGTATATATCATTTTTATTAATACTATAGTAAGTATATTTGCCATGTAAAATGATAATATAATAAATAATAACATAAAATAATTTTTCCAAGTAATAGTTGCTGGCCTAGATGTCAGCAGTGCAAAGATGAATTAAATGGAAATATATATTTGCTTAATATTTCTGCAAAGTATTTGGATAACGTTCATCAGAGACCTTGAAAAACATTTATATTCTTTGGTCTATTAATTCTGTCTTGAGAACTATATATTCTAAGGAAGCTATGGAAAACTGCTAAATATAAACATAATTTTTTTGTAGGGGAAGATGAATTAAAGGCAGTTGGCCTTGTGGATGCCCATGTAAACAGACTGTATTTGTGGTGGTAAACAGGAAGGCAGAGTTGGTAGTAATTAAAATACAGTAATAAATACCATAATAGAGGTGCCTTCTACCCGTTAAAACCATGAGAGAGAAGAACTCACTCAGCTGCCTGGGGGAAGGGAGAGAGCTGGGGGAAGGTGAAAGAAGTTACTCTGCAAGAGATGACTAATGAGTGATGTCTAAGAGCATGTTTTTTACTGTATACAAGCCAAGACTTGCCCCAAATCATTGAATAAATAGATGAAGAAAAACACTGGAATGTGGTAGCTTGGGAGAGAGGAGTTTTTTGAAGACTCAGAGACGTCTTCCGTGTATGACTTCAGTTTCTTACCTCTCTAATAATACCACTTGTTTCCTTAGTTTTACTATTTCTCATTTTCCATGGACAAGAGATTTCTCTGTCTCTTTCTAGCTGCTCTACTGCTTTTGGTAGTTATTCTTGCCTATTGAGAGGTATTTTGATGAAGCAGCTGAATGGAGTTTTCAAGTTTGTATTAAAATTCAAAAGAATGACTTCTAGCAATGATTGTTATGGTTTTATCCAAGTACATACTTATTTTTGAGAGCAATATACGATTTAAGATAGGTAAAATTTGGTGTCTAGAAGTAGGTAGTTATTCTTGCCTATTTAGAGGTATTTTGATGAAGCAGCTGATGACTTAGGTCAGCGTTCACTGAAATTCTGCCTTGTCCCAGGCCCTGTGATACACACTTCACATATGTTGCCTTGTTCAGTCCTTGTAGTTAACATTTACAGCTAGATGTTACGTGTCCCGAGTCACAGGTGAGTTTGAGGACTGAGGTTCAGTGAGATGGCAGGACAATCATCAGAAATTTAACTAGACTGTGGATAAGTCATTGTTAATACAAGGAATCATAGATTTATTTCTAACCAGAATAATTTTGTCACAAGATAAAAGGGATTTTCTTTGTGATATCCTGAAAGTAAAGGCTCAAGGCAGACCTTTGATAGGAATCTTTGGAAACAGCACAAGAACATGTGTAGGTCCCTAAATGTACACAATATTTCTCCTCCAGTGAGAGAGATTTCTTCACAATGAGAGATGCTCATTAGTGCTGGAAAGCATTTTGAGACTCTTAGCAACTGAATGGAGTTTTCAAGTTTGTATTAAAATTCAAAAGAATGACTTCTAGCAATGATTGTTATGGTTTTATCCAAGTACATACTAATTTTTGAGAGCAATATAAGATTTGAGATAGGTAAGATTTGGTGTCTAGAAGAGTCTGTGCTTTCATTTTGTTTTCTTAATAATGTGCATTCAGGTTGATGCAAAATTGTCTTATTTTTAGATGCCTGTGGTCGGGGGAGGGAAATGTTTTGCAGTATTCATATCATTGAAATTACCACCCTATATTTTTCTACTGAAAGAAAGAATATGGTGATGAATATAAGAATAAAATCCATATGAATGCATAATAAGAAATAATTATATATGTATCATTGAAAGTTTGCTTTTTCTGCTATAACCTATTCTTTCCTCTTTGTTCTACTACCCTATATTTTGTTCTAGATTTCTTGACTAAGAAAACATTCTACCACAGTTTCTTTTGATATTTAAAGAGTACTTTGAAAATTTGATTTTAAGTAAAGCTGTTTTGAGTGTATTTGTGTACCATTTTATATATATATAGATATATATATAATTTGTGCACAAAGTAACAGTTTTTTTATGTTCCTAAATATAAAGAATCTTGGCTGGGCGCAGTGGCCCCTGCCTATAATCACAGCACTTTGGGAAGCCAAGGCAAAGAGAATCGTTTGAGGCCAACACCTAGACTAGGCAACATGGACAGACCCTGTCTCTATAAAAAGTAAAAATTAGCCAAGAGTGGTTGCACACACCTGAGGTCTCTACTACTTGGAAAATTGAGGCAAGAGGATTGCTTCAGCCTAGGAGTTTGAAACTAGCCTGGGCAACATAGCAAGACCCTTCTCTATAAAAAATGAGCTAGGCATGGTGGCATGTACCTTTAGGCCCAGTTACTAGGAGGCTAAGGCAGGAGGATTGCTTGAGCCTGGTTGTTAGAGCTATGTTGATGTCACTACATTCTAGCCCAGGCAAAAAAGTTAGACCCTGTCTCAAAAAAAAAAAAAGAAAGAAAGAAAGAAAGATAATCCAGGCTCGGTGGTTCACACCTATAATCCTAGCACTCTGAGAGGTGGAGGCTGGTGAGTCCCCTGAGCCTAGTTTGAGACCAGGCTCAGCAAGAGCAAGACTTTTGTCTCTACTAAAAATAGAGAAAACTATCTGGGTGTTGTGGCAAGCACTTGTAGTCCTAGCTACTCAGGAGACTGAGGCAATTAGCTGTCACCCTGGGTAGAGTGCTGTGATGTCATAGCTCACAGCAACCTCAAACTCTTGGGCTTAAGTGAATCTCTTGCTTCAGCCTCCCAAGTAGCTGGGACTACAGGCACCCACCACAACGCCTGGCTATTTTTTTTTTTTTTGGTCATAGTTATCATTGTTGTTTGGCAGGCCTGGGCTGGATTTGAATCCACCAGTTCCGGTGTATGTGGCTGGTGCCCTAGCTGCTTGAGCTACAGATGCTGACCCAAGAGGAACTCTTAAGCCCAAGAGTTTGAGGTTGCTGTGAGCTCTGATGCTATGGCACTCTACCCAGAGTGACAGAGTGAGACTCTGTCTCAAATAAAATTCACTGGTGTATTGTTTGTAGTAAGAGAAGACTAGAAGTAACCAATATTCCCATCAAACTGGGATAGTTAAATCAAATGGTACATTCATAGCATTGAAATACTAAAAAGATTGTGAGCATTTTCTACGTTCTGCTTTATGAAATGACAAAAGCAAAGTATGTTTCTTGGTTAAAAAAGAGTGTTACATGCATAGAATATGTTTGGAAGGAGCCATAAGAAACTGGAAATCATGGTTACCCTAGACTTGGGGAGCTGGGTGGCTGATTCCATGACAAGTGAGAGAAGGATACATATCTTATACAGTCTTACTCAATATTTTTTGAATTTTGAATCCTGTGTGGATATTACTTTTTCTTTTTTTTGAGACAGAGCATCACTTTGTAACCCTCGGTAGCACGCTATAGCATCACAGCTCACAGCAACCTCAAACTCTAGGGCTCAAGTGATTCTCTTGCCTCAGCTTCCTAAGTAGCTGGGACTACAGTACCTTTTTTTTTTAAGGTTCAAAATTATTTACTGGAAGGGTCCAGAAGATGTAGGGCTGTTGGAATAATGGCATTTTAATTACTTGGCCATCCAAAGGAAGCAAGCAAATGAGCAGCTGGCTCGTTAAATAGAGAGCTCTGGTTCTACAGGGGTAAGTACACAAAATGCAATTACTGAAACTCCTTTGGCTAGCACTTCCAACTTGAAGGTATTTGCTGGAGATCACTTAATGGGCTGTTTAGAGGTTTATCTAATGTAAAATAAGAAATTAGAAAAAACGAAGAATGTAACATGGGTCAGAATAAGAAAGTTCAGTCAGAGCAAGTTTGGGTGGTTCGTCCAGCAGCCTCTTGTTCTTTCTGTAGGTATGTAAACTGCCCAGAGAGATGACTATGTATGCAGAGGAGTTAGAGGGGTCTGTGTTTTGCTCATAGCAGAAGGTAGTAAGCGCTCACTCTGGAAGTTTGGTTTAGAGTCTCAGAATTCATGGTAATTTCATTGGTTCTAAAACATCACTGGGCTATTTTGGAGAATGGGATGATTCTCCCTACTTCTGGTTTAAGGAAGAAGTTCCAAAAATAACTTGCTGTATCAATATGACTTCCTTACCCCAAGCTAAAGAATATCCTTTCAAGGCAAAGTCATCCAAATCAGCTTGACATGTGATGGGAGGGGGCAGATAAACAGGTTGTAGAAAAATCAAATCTTAAGAGTAACCTTGCACAGCTTGATCTGTTTACATTTTAAATGCAGCCTTATTCTGGGGGCATCAAACTCTACTTTGAACCATAGGACTGAATTTTCACAAAAGTGGGGATCTTGCCCGTGTAATCTGGAAAATTGCTTGTCTAATTGGGTGCATAGCTGCACCTGTACCCTCTTGACTGGCTCAGTCATGTTGTGCTTAAGAGGCAAGTAACTTGTTATTGCACTAAGAAGAAAAATAAGTTATAAAATTCATTTACTTTGGAAATGAGAAATACTAAATGGCATTTGGTTGTTATATCAGAGTTGGCAAATGCTGTAATTAAGACTTCAATGCTGACACCAGGTATTCAGCTTTAGTTCAGTTCAATTTTATAAGCCTTTGTACAATACCTACAGTAGTCTAGTAGCTTGTTATGGATACTGGTCAAATTTCTACAACAAGAAGGTATTAACCGTTTTAAAATTTATTTTGGTACAATATTATTGACCTCTCAAACTATTTAGAAATAAAATGAGCAGTGAAGCCATCCGTTAAAATGCCTTTGCTAAGGGACTCAGCCATTAGATAAGTTTTGATATATTTGTGGGTCTATGCATTGATTGTTTTTGCTAATACTGTGCTGTGTCAAGCAATCACTTACCTGTGCTGTTTAGCAACAATTATAGCCAACATGTAGATTTTTAATCTCTACACCAATTCCAGAAGGCATATGTACTATTATTTAGTCCCATTTGAAGTATACATACAAGGAAACTGAAACACAGGGAGTTTAAATACTTTTCCTAAAGCCACACAGCTATTCAGACCCAGGAATCTATTTCTGCTTCTTGAGCTCACACGTCCGTACCATAAACTGTCTCATAGCAACCTTGTGATTTAAGATGAGGTTGGAGAGAAAGAGAAGTTAAGAATATTCCTACTTGGGCAGCTGATTAGAGGATAGTGGTTATCTACAGGAAATTAGGAAATAAGAGTCAGTGTTGGAGGGATCTGTGAGATGTACAATGTAAGTGGAAATGTTTACTGGATCATTGCATGTGAGGTTCTGTGGCCCAGGAGAGAGTTTGGGTAGAGACTTTTTGGTTGTAAGTGGTGGTTGAGTGAGGGGCTGAGTTGAGAAAGCAGAGGAGGAAAGAGGGCCAAGACAGTGAAAGCTGAGGGGTTCTGAAGATGTAAAGGATGGGGGAGAGGAGGAAGAATCAGCAAAGGATACTGAAAAGAAGCAAAGAAAGATTGTCTAAAAAGTCCTGAGAATTGTATTGCTTCATAATCTAAAGTAAGAGACTGTTTAAAAAAGATGAAGTCTGTGATGCCAGTAGTCAGGGAATGTTAAGAGGCTACTTTTTTTTTTTAAGGCTGAGAGGTGTTCATTGGATTTAGCAAAAATAACTGAGCAATTTCAATAATGTAATATGGCTAAAAATGAAATTATAGTGAGTTGAGATTTTGGGATATGTGGGCAAGTGGAGTGAATGACACCTCTAAGAAAGCACAGGTGAGCGTGAGGGTCACAGTGGGCCACAGAGTTGGAGGGGGACTGACTTTTTTCTTTTTTTTTTTAAATGGAGATGTAGTCTCATTGTATTGCCCAGGCTGGTCTGGAACTCTTGGTCTCAAGCATTTCTCCTACCTTGGCCTTCCAAAGTGCAGGGATTGTAGGCATGAGCCACCATTCTCCACCTGGGATTGACTTTTAAAGGTGGAATAAATTTGATGGTTCTAAAATGCTGATAGTAGGTATTAAAAGAAGGGAATGTTTGAAGAGATTAAGGGATGGGGGAAAAGAGCAGAACTAGAAGGGTCTAAGTTCCATTTTTGTCTGGAGGGAAGAAGATGATAGAAATGAAGGAAAAGTTGGTGATTTACCCTCTGCTGCTTGCTGGGTTTTCTGTGTAGTAGCTGGGGAGGCGAGACTAGAGAGGAGTGGCATTAGAAGTCGGAGGCACTTGAAATGGTGGTAGTTGATGTTGGGAGGGAGGATTGACTAAAACAGAAGAGCTTGATACATCCATGTGCCTCATGATAGTGTACTGAGTCCATGTGGTTAGACGGGCAGGTAGGGAGTGACCAGTGCAGGAGGGGCTGGGTGGGTCCCTCAGAGTCTTTTAAGCCTTGATTTGATTCTGTTTTATTTATATTTATAAATAAAATATAATTTATATATTATAAATACTATATTTATATACTATTTATAGTATATTCTAGAGAACATTATTGATTGACAGAGATTTTTAAAAAAATCTAAATTGTGTTCAAATCAATACCTTGTGAGAATTAATTACATTTGTACTTTGGTCATTGTCATGAATGAATAAATTTACTTTATATATTTTTTACCAAATTTATACTTGGCATCTAATTAAATTCTTATAGTTACTAATTCTGATCATTTAAAAGGTTTTTTTGGTTTTGTCTTCATTGTTTTTATGTAGAGAAGCAAGATCAGCTTTTAGGCTCTTCAGGGGCCCCTTAGTAGTCACCTGCTGCTGTAGCCCAGTGTTTATCTCCACCATTACACTTGTCATATACCTGCATTCTCTTATTTATTTCTTTGTCAATTTATTTAATTTCAGTCTCTTCACACGAAAACATAAGTTTTATAAGGATAAGGACCTAGTCTTGTTACCTGCTATACCCCTTGTACTTCTCCGGAAATATTTGTTGAAAAGAAGGGAAGGAAAGCAAAGAAGAGGTTCAAAAACCATTTCCTCATGGTCATGAAAAGCCTTAAATTAGAATGTTGCCTGCAAAAAACTCAGGGAAATCTGCATTGGCAATTGCCTTTTATATACACATAACTAGTTGCATAATGGGCATATCAAAATTCAGCCAATATGTTTGCCAGCAGAATTTATTATGGTTAAAGAAAACAATGATTTTATTTATCATAAATTTAGCACCTAGGGAATGTAATTCCAAATATCAAAGTGGAAGCATTCTCCATTCATTTCCAAATTGAAAGATCATTCAAATAGAATTTACATGTGAATATATGAGCATAATTAATACATGCAATTATAAGTATCATTAAAAGGAAGGCGATTCTTGGTTTTTATTTATTAATACAGCAAGCTGAGATTCGAATCTTAAATTTTTAATTGCCATCAGATACACTTTTCAAACAAATACAGTTGTTCATATGGCGACCCTGTGTATTGTTCTAGTTACCGGATTAGAATTCAATGTTTTCTGGCCTTGTTGTAGATAACACGGCAAACACGTAGTTCAGTGTGCAAGCTTTTCTAGTCACTTCTGAACACACTTCTCCATTTGCACTGGAGAATCAGGTCATGTGACTGTGCCCCACCTTGGGGCAGGATGTGCAGTCCTGTAAGTCCCAGAGTGGAGAACAGCTCTGACCATCACCTTGAACGATAGCAGTGGGGATGGAAAACATTCATTTGCATTCAAAAGAGAATTGTTTACTAACCTAGTAGTGTGTTTTGAAGAAACAAGTGAAACATTTTTATGAGTAGATTAGATATAGAATAAATATACAAAGCTTATTGAAGGTTGAAGGTTGAAATTCTTTACACTGAAAAGTGTATTTGTTTGAATGTTGTATTTCATTAAACTTTCAATAAAGGTATTATAGTACAGGTTAGTTGAACTTGAGTGATTAACTGTTCTGATGAGTATTGTAGTCTAACTTTATCAATGCAAAGTGTATTTTTTTTTTTTTTTTTTGAGACGGAGCCTCAAGCTGTCACCCTAGATAGAGTGCTGTGGCATCACAGCTCACAGCAACCTCCAATTCCTGGGCTCAAGTGAGTCTCTTGTCTCCACCTCCCAAGTAACTGGGACTACAGGCGCCCACCACAACGCCTGGCCATTTTTTGGTTGCAGCCATCATTGTTGTTTGGCGGGCCCAGGCTGGATTCGAACCTGCCAGCTCAGGTGTACGTGGCTGGCGCCTTAGCTGGTTGAGCCACGGGTGCCGAGCCGCAAAGTATATTTTTATAGGAAGTGATCTAATCATTTTTGAGGACAAATCTAAAAATGTTTAAATTTATAAAATTTAGTTGCTAAAATTATTTTGGGATATAAAAAGGGTTTGATTAATATACACTTACATGTCATATTTACAGATTCCATAAAAGGAAAAGACAGCAAAATGTTAATAAAAGGGTTTTGTTGTTTGTTTGAGATAAAATCTCAGTCTGTCACCCTGAGTAAATTGCCATGGTGTCATCATAGCTCACAGCAGCCTCAAACTCTTGGGCTCAAGCAATCATCCTCTTGACTCAACCTCCCTAGTAGTTGGGGCTACAAGGACCCAGCATTAATGCCCGCCTAGTTTTTGTTTTCTATTTTTAGTAGAGATTGGGGTCTCACTCTTTTTTAGGCTGTCTTGAAGAGCTGAGGTGGAGCAATCCATTTGCCTCAGCTTCCCAGAGTGGTAGGATTACAGATGTGAACCACCAGCCAGGCTTTATAAAGGGCTTTGTTCAAAGCAACAAAAGCAATATAAGAGACATTTGCCCTCCAAGAACAACATGATTTCAATCTCTTAAAAGGCAAATTTAGGGAATATTATATTCAAGCTGGTTTGTTTCAATTATGAGATTAGGAAAGATAACTATTAAAGCAAACTCAAATTAATATTATATTTGGATATAGATGAAAATCAACACATTAAAAGACACCAAGAGATTAATCACCCAGTGGAAACTTTAGAGCAGGGGTCCTCAAACTATGACCTGTGGGCCATATGCTTCGGTGTGAATTGTATTTGTTCCCGTTTTGTTTTTTACTTCAAAATAAGGTATGTGTAGTGTGCATAGGAATTTGTTCATAGTTTTTTTTTTTTTTAAACTGTAGTCTGGCCCTCCGAGGATCTGAGGGACAGTGAATTGGCCCCCTGTTTAAAAAGTTTGAGGACGCCTGCTTTAGAGCATTAAGTGTAAAGTCTTCTTGCGAGAAAGAAAGAATAGTGTTAACATGGCACATTTTGCAATAGGAGAACAACTGACCCATTCAAATTTATCACTAGCCTGTCTAAATTTTTTTTTTCTGTAGTCTTGTAGGTGAGGAGAAATATCTTGTACTTCTAGAATCCTTGTAAGTTCTCAGCTGAGGCCCTTGTGACCAAATTCAGATTAATAAGGGAAACACTTATAAATTGATTTAATGTAAGTTTTATGTGACCAAGAGCCTTCAGAAGGATATGAAGACCCAAAGAAGTGGTTAAACCTGAGTAGTTTTATACTGGATTTGATGAAGAGTGGAGAGTCATGGAAGCACGTAGTAGGACCAAAAGATGTGTGAGCTTGGAGTAGTAAGTGGGGGAAAGTTAGCAAGGCCTGCGCACCCCCATCTTCGAGATAAGGACACTGCTTTTCTCCCAATATCAAGAGGGCGCCTCTCACACGAGAGTCTCCTGACCTGCTTCAGGATAAGATCAGAGGGTCCCTTCTGCAACTGCATTTCTCAACTTTCTTTGACTTAAAATGTTCTGTACGCCAAAGCGCATGTTTGGGGTAGCTTATCTTGAGCCCCATAACTACAGAGTGCTTTTCCGAAGATTCTAATAGCTTTTACAATTGATCTTTTTTTATATATGCTACATATTTCATTAATTTAGTTAAAAATGATTAATAGCATTGATATTGAGTAAATTTTAAAGCCATACAGTCTGCATATGTTAGTAGATTATATCATGCTTTATTGTTGTGCATCTAGTAAGGCGTCTTCAATTTGATTTTCGTTCAGCTACTCTAATTTTTATACTTTATTAATATGTTTAGTGCTATAATTGGCATCCATATGAATTGAATGTATACTTTTTCTGCAACTGGCACTTGTTAATACCGAGATCAGCCTCCTTTGTGCATAATTCCTATTCCCGAATTTGAATTCTTGAGTGTACAATTGCATAAAGCTGGAAAGAAATTTCAGATAATGATAATTAAAAATGTTGTACCTTCACTCTGAATGTAAGTTAAATTGGAATAGTGTATTATCTATTTTCAAATAGATAATAATGCCACATTTAGCGAAAAAATATCTGTTGCTCTTCATCACACTTTTTTTGCTCTGTCAGTAATATAGCAGTATGTATTGGTTGCCAGAAAATTTTCTCTGCTACAAAATTTCCTCTGAACTGAAATCTTCTGAGTTGGAATTAATTTACCAAACTGTCATAGAATGTCCAAAATTTTCCTGGGGCAGAGGAGATAGCAGAGTAGTGAGCAGTGAGCGTGTTCCCATCATGTGACTGATAAATTGGATTCCAAATAGAATCTGTGTTGTATGTTTTCATGAATTCATATGTGAAGGAAAAAGTCACAGATTTAAAAACTTACAGATAATTTGGCCCCCGTAGGCCAACTCCTTGTGTAACAGGAGAGAACTCATTGTAGTAGGATCGGACGACTGAGTGACTCACCCAGAGAAACCAGTGTCCTGGGCTCCTCTGTTGGCTCTGAATGTCAGCAACTGGGCAGATTGGTTGGCATTGGTTTGATCTCTATATCTTTTGAAAAAAAATGTTGAAGGGTTGAATTTCTCTTATTTAGGGAACTTGTCACCTGCTATCACATCTAATAGTGTTCCCTTAAGCAAAAAGTGTGATTGTCCAATATGGTGATTATGAACTCAATTATATGATTATATAGGAGAATAGACACTGAGATGGCTTTATTTTGTTGGGATAATATTCCAAATTCTGAATAGAACTTTCTTCTACTACTGCATAGTCAAATAATGGCTATTAAATGGAATATTTCTGTTAAGCCAAGTTTTAAAAGTTTTGGGCTCTTTCTGCTGGCTTTTATTAACTGCTAAAGAGTCTTAACCGAACATCAAAATCCTGGTTTTATGTATCAGGAAAATCTTAACAGCGCAATCACGACTAATTTTTCTCTTAATTTTTTTAACCACTTTTACTCAACAAATACATGAGACACTTTAAATACTGAAGCATCTGTTTTGTTTTTGGTTTTGAGGTCTTGTAGACAATCTAGAAAACTAGAGTTGGGGCTGGAAAGAAATTTCAGATAATGATAATTAAAAATGTTGTACCTTCACTCTGAATGTAAGTTAAATTGGAATAGTGTAAACTCTGGAGCTTTGTACTCCATAAAAATAACATTGTTGTAGAACCTCGATGTGCGCCCTCGCTGATGTGGGCCAGCGCTGACTGAGGCAGTCGAGTGCTTTCCTTTGAAATGTGTGAGGCAGTTTGCGATGCAGCTTCTCAGATGGATTTAATTAGTCCTTCATAGGACTGGATGTCCATTTGTTGCGCTGAATTCTCATTTCATTCACCCATAACTAGAAACACCTCACTTCAAACGAGTTTCTTCAAAGAAAGAGGGGTTTAGGCTTCTATGTTTTACTGCTTTTTGATGTTGGTTTCCCTTTAACTGAGAAAACCTTATGTTTATACAACTGTTATTATTAAGAAAACACAGCTTTTTCCACCGAGGCTCCTTTTGTATCAGTGCTGGGTATTGGTGGCAGTCTGAGATCTGTGGAATAGATTATTGCTCTTACAGCAGCTGTGTGTTTGCAGTTTTTTGCTTACATGAGGCATGAACCAAAAATATGGTGTAAACTTGCGGAGTAATTTCCTAAACTCTAAATGTGAATGCCTTTGTAAGGTAAAAACCAGTCACTGAATATGATATTGGGGTGGTTGTTTCAGAAGCTTTTATTAACCACAGAAACAAAGTGAATCAACTCCCAAGGGTTATGGCAACTCAAATAGTAACTGTGTTTGGTTTCATTTTGCCCACAC
The DNA here is from genome assembly GCA_963574655.1 of Perodicticus potto. Lineage (NCBI taxonomy): Eukaryota > Metazoa > Chordata > Mammalia > Primates > Lorisidae > Perodicticus > Perodicticus potto. The sequence goes on from CAUYRH010018693.1 coordinate 12,706, forward strand.
CACATGGGTCATGGTGTGCCTTTCAACAAATGTTGAAAGAATGAAAATATATTCTTCGTAGTACAATTATGTGTTTAAAAATGTGCCCTACTACTAATATTTTTAAAATTATTCCTAACCCTTCACATTTCATTAGAATACTACTTGAATTTGTCCTGCGAATAATGCTTTCTTCTCTTTCCAGTTTAGTTTGTCTAGGGTCTGGCATGCTCTACCATCAAGGCAGCTTTTATCTTCTGTGCCCACGATTCTAATTACATTTCAGGGGGTTGTGATCTCTCTTAGAATCCTGTTCATGCATTGTATTTAGGATGAAATGCTTCAGGGGGTTTGGGGGGGGGGTTGTTCACTCATGGGCACGGGTTTGCATATTTAAAAGTTTCTTTGCTCTAAAATCCTGATTTGTATAAAAGTCCTAAAAGCAAATTTTAGACTTTTAATTATTCTTTGCCTTTGAGGAAAGACAGTTAATTTAGTATTCCAAATTTCAGATCACACTCTAAAAGACAAAGTAGTTACATCCCATAAATTCTTTTGGTGTCTTGCTTCAGTATGCAAGAGTCTATAGAATCTCAGGTTGTATTTCTTCCTTTTTAGCCATAACTGATTTTTCCCCTCCTATTCAGCAGACTAAGCACTACATAATTGTGACAATTTCTAAAACTCACTGGTCAGGGATATACCATCACTGAAGGCATTAGAAATGGTCAAAAAAGGCTTGAAAAGTTTTTTTAAAAATATTTTAAGCAATAATAGCAATAAGTCAGAAAGGGATTTCATTAAAAGAGCCCATATATATTTGGGTATCATCTCTGTGGGAGTTTTTGGGGTTTTGTTTTTTGTTTTTTTTTGAAACAGTCTCACTTTGTTGCCCTGGGTAGAAGGCCATGGCATCATCTTAGCTCACAGCAACCTCAGGCTCCTCAAGTGATCCTCTTACCTAAGCCTCCTCGGTACCTTGGACTATAGGCACCTGCCAGGAGGCCCGGCAACTTTCCTCTACTTCAGTAGAGGCTAGTCTTTCTATTCCTCAGACTGGTATCCAACTCCCCAGTTCAAGGAATTCTCCTGCCTTAGCCTCCCAGAGTGCTAGGATTACAGGCGTGAGCCACTGTGCCTGGCCTGATCTCTATGTTCTTGATTATGTTTTTTATGCATTGTGAATATTTTGCGGAATTCCTGGTGTTAGGAGAATTATGGACATGGCTTAGGAATATTTCATTATATTTGTGTAAATAAAATAATTTTTTAAATGATGGGAGTAATTTATTTAAGGTATTCTTTTGGTGATTCTACCTTTAGTACGGTGTTACATGATTTTACAATGTTTTTATTTCTTGCATATGCTCTAAAAATCCTGGCAGGAATATAAAATCTCAAAGGACAGAGTATTTGAGAAATTTCTTTTATATAGATTTGCAAGACAACTTGTTAGGGAACCCTATTCTAGTAATTGAGGTTAATAAGTAACATATCAGAGTGACCACATTTTCTGTTATGACAATCTGCTACAAAGGAAACATTGATCATTTTGGACACAGAGAAATAAACAATCATATCCTTCCTCTGTTATCTTTAGTTCATAAAAATCAACCTACCTACCATCAGCATTTACCTGTAAGATTTAACCTGGAGTTAGTTAAGGGGGTAGTAGAGGAACAATAATGTAACGTTGTACTGAAAACAACAGTCTTTGAAAACATTGATGAACCTCTTTCACTTATCAGTTGTGTAACTTTGAAAAAGTTACTCGACCTCTCTGAGCCAAGTGTTAAGTCCACTAGGCAGGTGGACTTGAGTTTAAATACCAACCCTGAGGCTCCTGGCTGGGGAATCCAGTTGTAATTAGTTATCTTTTCTGAACTTGAGTCTTCCCCTTCTATAAAATGGAGATAATAATCTCCAGGATTTTCGTAAAAATCAAATGAGACTCCATATAACATTACTACAGTGGTCCTAGTACTGTGGCTGGATGGAGTAGGCACTATAAAAACTATTTCTCTTCCTCCTTAAATAGATATTTTGTTTTCTTAGAAGAATCTCAAGTAGGTTTTACTTTGAAAGCAGTTTTTTTCCATTGTGTAAAAATTTAACAATAAGACTGAAAATAAAATGCACAAACATTGGCAAGACTTGTCAGTACTGATTAGTATTTTTTTTTTCTTTTTTTTTTTTTTTGAGACAGAGCCTCAAGCTGTCACCCTGGGTAGATGGCATCACAGCTCACAGCAACCTCCAATTCCTGGGCTCAAGCGAGTCTCCTGCCTCCACCCCACAAGTAGCTGGGACTACAGGTGCCTGCCACAATGCCTGGCCATTTTTTGGTTGCAGCCGTCATTGTTGTTTGGCGGGCCCGGGCTAGATTCGAACCCGCTAGCTCAGGTGTACGTGGCTGGCGCCTTAGCCCTTTGAGCCACAGGCGCTGAGCCAAGTACTGATTAGCATTTTAAGAGTCTAATATTCTTGGTTGGGACTGTATTACTCACTTGTTTTTATGAAGAAGAATACCTGGAACGTAGTTATAGAAATAATCTTCATGTTCTCATGATTGACTTTTTGGAAATTTAGGCCAATGAGGCTAGTAGACCGATCACAGCTGTCCCCTTCTTCTCACCCTTTCTGCTGCCAAAACCCTGCTGTGATTGGAAAGCCTGAATAATCCTGCAGTTCCGCCTTCCTCTACTATAGGGCACAGCTATGCTGTAGGGTGCATGGTTGACTGGACCCTCCTCTTAGAGTTTCTCTTCTATAGACACTCCACTGAACATCTGTTAAAAACTTCAGACATCGTGGATTTACCATACCACTTATTAGAGGGGTCATTCTTTGCAGTAAAAATGACCCTTGTGTTTTTTCCTCCTGATGAACTAGCCAATAAATGTCTCAGTTGTCTGGCTTGAGGTGTAATCATGTCAATCTAGGTTTGGATATGCTATTTTGCTCGCTATGGAAGCTTGAGCAATTATTTATTTTTTCTGAGCCTCAGATGTGTCATCTATGAAATGTGGGTAATAACATCTCCATTGTAGGCTTGTTCTAAGAACTCAGTGAATGTAATGTATATTAAAATACCTGATTGATGTTAAATCCTCAGTATGTGTTCCCTTTCTTTGATTTAGACTTATTTTTCTGAATGGGAAACAAAATTTTGACGGCTGGAAAAAAAGCCAAAGAGCATTCATAATCTTTGTTACCACTATTGAAATTCCTGTTTTGAGTCAATGTTTTTTTTTTAAGGTGTTTTTATTTCTAAGGAAGGATATAAAATATGATGTTTTCTAGCTGTTTAAACCTTAAAAATATAGACATTGCTTGAAATTTTAAAATATACTGATTTTCGGCTCGGCGCCTGTGGCTCAACGGGCTAAGGCGCCAGCCACGTACACCTGAGCTGGCGGGTTCGAATCCAGCCCGGGCCGCCAAACAACAATGATGGC
>CAUYRH010018695.1:0-48374 GCA_963574655.1 Perodicticus potto
AGTTTTCTCCTGACCCTTCAAATATGCACCACAAGTGTGATCTCACCCTTTATCCTCTCTCCCCCCACCCTCTCCCTCCACTCATTGCTTTTAACAAGCCTACCACAAAACACTTAGCCATCTTCCTGAAGCTCTTATAAAAATGCTTCCCCTCAGTCAGGGACTAGACTGGAGGAATTTCTCTCCTCTGCAGATGTCATCCTCTGTAACAAGTGACTTGGGAATCCCTGTTGCCTCGGTCTTGGCTTTCTGTGCAGTGAGCACTCAGACCCAGAGCAGACATCTGTGTGCTTGATGACATAGTTATTGAGATTTCTTTAATAATCAGGATGAAAATGAGAAGTCAAGTAAAAATAACTGAGGTCAAATCCAATTTTGACTGCTTATAAGTAAAAAATAATTGATTCAAAACTTATTTTTGATAACCTTTATGGTAAGAAGTTAATAAATAGTATCTAAAATGCTAACTCAGAGGGAACAAGGTATAAACACCATTCAAACGAGAAGTGGTCATCTTATGGGCATATATGGACTACATTGGCCCTCCAGGAGTGCTTGACTTAGCCTAAGATTTTTAATTAATTAATTTTAAAATCAAATGGGCTGTTGCTATATAAAACAGAGCTATATATTGCTCTTGAAAAAAGTGATATTAAGTTGGTCTGAATCTCCACAAAAGAAACAAATCAACACCACCTGACCCATGACAATGTCCTGCAGACAGAACACATGCTCTGGGTTTACTGATTGTTTTCATCACTCTCGACTTTGTTTGTACATGTTGAAGGGTGCCAATAGTACCAACTGTCATTGTGGCATCATTTTTACCACCTTGAAGTTAGAGAGAAATTTTACTCATTCCATTTTTTGTAAAGATTAAAAATATGACATTTGATCAATAACATTTTTTAATTTGAAAAATGTGGAGAAAAACATTTAAAGGTGATTATTTAAATACAATGCTTTACGAAGTGATTCAAATTGAATGCCTTCATTTAATGAATAACTGTAAGTGCCATGAAAGATACTTGAAAAAATTAATGAACTGGGAAAAGAACTAAAGTTCGAATTGTTTCTTGATATAAATACTGTGTGTGTCTATGAGGCAAAAGTGTAGATTTGATTTAAAAAGTTTTATCAAAGTGTTTTTAGATTAAGTCTGTGAAACATCCTACATTTACTAAGCCATAAATTATATGTATTTAACAGATATAAGAAATTGAATGTAAATGTAAATCTATTCCAACAGATTGAAAATACGGTCAAGCACTTACAATATGAGTTTCCTGAAAAAAAAACGTAAAGTAAATCTTTTGTTATTTTCTACTAGTAGTGAGAACAGAGACATAAATATTTCTATCCAATTAGGTAAGTGCATTAATGTTGTCCATTACTTATGTTGCCTACAGCAAAAACGGTATTAGGAAATGATGGATGTTTTTATGTTGAGAAAAGCCTTAAACATGTATTTTCATATGGCCAATTTTTATTATTTAATAGTATTAATGTGAGGAAATGAAACGCATGTAGCAGTCTAGAAAAAGCAAGTGAAATTTTAATATGGCAAGGAATAATAGTAGAAGAAAGAGAGAATTTTTTGTTTTTTTAAAACAAACCAATATACAGAGACTTTATAAAAAGCGGAGCATTAGAGACAATACAGCTGCTGTCACATTTAGCAGGGCACACCCGTGGATGCCTTCAATGAAAGAAGATAAAAATGCCTTATGAAGATAATAATATTTATCTTCTAGTATCTGAAATGGTCCATAAACAATAATTTTTATATACACATACATTTAAAGACATGGTCTGTGGAATGTATATGTAGGTATCTACGCATATGAGTACACAAGGTGCTATTTTAGGAACCAATCACAATTATTACCTATGATTGATCTTATTTCTTATATTGTGATATATACTTTGGTCTCTTGCCCATATTTGACCCTGGAAAAATAACCTCAAAATATCATCTAAATAATTGGGGGATTCTCGCCAAATCTTGCTAGCTTTTCCAAATAGTTATCTCTATTTTTATTTTTGTTACAGATAAGCCCTCCACCCTTCCTGTTCCTTTTAGGGCTCCGGGCTTCCATTCCCTACCTCTTGAAATTGGTACAACTGTGATTGCTTTATGACGTCTCTCAATGAGTAGACTTTTAGAGCACATTTGTAAAGTGCAGCAGCAAACACAGGAAATAAATAGAGTAAGTATTTTAAAAGCATAATTCCTTTCAGCTATCATATTGAAGAGTATAAATAACCATGAAGAAAAAAAAGTAAGACATCACAATATAAAGATTCAATATAGAGAATTTCAAAAAGAGTATAAAAAACAACCCAAGGAAAATAATCAAAATATTTTTTTGTTACTCTGATTTAGTTTTATTTAATTAACTCTTGTCTGACAGTTTGAGGGCAGCAGACTGCCCATCAAAGTCATGTGTTCCTGGATTATTATTCTGCCAGTCAAGATTTTATCGCCTTTGTACTGATAGAATGCTGGAGATTCTTATCTCAGAATTCTTGGCATGGCCCTCTATTTTGAAGTTCTGAGACTTTGTCTGTTAGATGTTTCTTTCAGAGGAATTAATAATTGGCCTCTTGTGTATTGCTGGGCTCAGGGAAAATAAAGAGCAGAAACTACCTACTGGTGAAATAATGGATGAACTGTATTATTTTATCACAGTAGCTGACAGTATCAGAGAGGAATCCTTTATTTGGAGTATATATATGGATATATTTGCAATTATTTTTAAAGGCAAGGATTTTGATATAAGACTATTGCAATGGTTTAAGTATAACACCAAATGTGTTTGTTGGAAATTTAATCCCCAATGCAACAGTGTTTGGAGGTGGGGTATAATGAGAAGGGCTTAACCTCCATGATGAATGAATTAATAGTGATTATGAAAGGGCTTGAGGCTGTGAGATGAATCTCTTTCACCCTCTCTACCCTTCTGCCATTGGATGACACAGTAAGAAAGCTCTCACCAGAAGCTGGCCCCACAATCTGGGACTTCACAGCTTTCAGAATCGTGAGCCAATAATATTCTATTAATTATAAATTACCCTGTCTGTGGCCTTCTGTTATAGCAGCACAGGTCATAGGTCACTTCTGACACCACTTGTCAGGGCCCAGGACTGGCCAGGTCTCGGGCAGCTTAACTAGGTTCCGGACGCAGATCACTAAGTTACCTTGCTCAGGTTCAGTTTCTCCTCGGTGCCTGAGGGCTACCTACTTTAGCTGGAAAGAGAGAGAGTGAGTCTTAGAGAGAGTAAAGCAGTCTTCTTAGAATAGATAGATGTTAGTCTTTAGCGGAGCTTGGTAATCTTCAGCAGAGAGACACCGTGCTGGCGTTCTGCAGGCAGGAGAGGAGACAGAGTAAGCGAGTCTGTGATAGAATGTGCATGCTCCCCACTGCCTTCTCCTCCAGCCTAATATAAGGCTAATCTCGTGCCTCTCAATTCTCCACTGCTCTCATCTCGCGAGCTCTCATGCTTGTTAGGAGAGTTAAATCCCTCTCCATGTCCTTTCCACCCAGGTGTTCCATTATTTAGCTATACAGGTATTTCTTATAACTCTCACTCCTCCTAGCCATAGGCCATATGGGCTGCAACAAGCACAAAACAGATTAAGACAGAAAACTGGTAGTGAGAAGTCAGGCCATTATTATGAAAGCACTAAAAATGCAGAACTGGCTTTGGAAATGGGTAAGAAGTAGGTGCTAGAACAATTTAGAGGGGCAGTCTAGAAAAAGCCTGACTTGCTGTAAACAGAGCTTTAAGGAAAATTCTGGTGAAAGCTCAGAAGAAAAGACCTGTAAGGGAAGTTTAAAACTCATTAGAGATTGCTTAAGTGCTCATAATCAGAATATTTATAAAAATATAGATGGTCTCAGACAGAAATGTGCAACAAAGTGCTGGGAACTGGAGGAAAGGCAATCCTTATTGCAATGTGGCAAAGAACTCAGCTGAATTGCACCCATGTCCTAAGACTTTATGGAAGGCAGAACTTAAAAGTAATGAACTTGGATGTCTGGCATAAGATATATTTAAGCTGCACAATATTGAGGGTGCAGCACGGCTTCTTTTATTATAACCACATGAAGTAAAATCTGGAAGAAAGAAATAATTTAAAGATGGACTTTATAATTAAAAGGAAGATAAAATTTAGGGATTTGAAGGATTATTAGCCTGGATGTGAGGTAGAGAATGAAAGAGTATTTTTCAGAATGAAAAATCAATTTTGATACGATTATTATGGCTGGAACATAGTCAGAGACTATTCGTCAGGGCAATGGGAGAATGATCCAAGGGGCAATGTGAAGATTACTGATTCTGCTTCTCCCATCAGAGGTGCAGAGTGGCCAGGCCTGGGGCAAGGAAATATGTCAGGAAGAGAAAACCCTAGTGTGTCCTCAGGACCTTGGAGGTTGTTACTCAGGGGCACCTCAAGTTTCTCTCTGGCAGTCATTTAGTTGTTGCAGATGTGACTCAGGGCCCAGGTGCAGTGTGGACCTCAGCTTTAGAAAGAACACGGGTACCAAATCTTGGTATTGTCCATGTGGTGTTAAGCTTGCAGGAAAGCAGAATGGCACAGCTGTGGCAGCATATTTTACTCCACCTGAATTTTAAAGTACTATCCATTTTAAATTGCACACAAACCTTATTGACACCCTGTATTCACAAAGAACCTGGTGGGACATTCGGAGAATTATCTCAGGGGCAGCGCCACCCCAGAGCACCCACATGAGGAGGCTAATACTCAGTGGAACTGTGGAATCAGAGCTACCTTAGAGAGTTCCTACTGGGAGTAGGGGAGCAGCTGGGAGGGTGGGGCTGTCCCCAAGGTCCCATAACCATGGACCTATTACTGTGTGACCTCAGCCTGTGAGAGTTGCAGGAACAAAATCCCCAACTGTGAGAGCTGCGCAGGCCAAGCCCAGCAAAGCCATAGCAGCAGGACTGCCTGAGACCTTGGATGCCAACCCCTGCTTCCATGTCCTGAGAGGCACTGAAGAAAGGCAAAGAACATTCCTGAGCCTGAAGACTTACTGGTGACCACCCTGTTGCATTTTGGACTTAACTTGGGACACATTACCTGTGTCTTCTTGCCTATTTGTCTCTTTGGAATGGAAAACTTTTTCCAGCCCCACCATTACATATTATAAGTAGTTAACATATTTAAACCAGAGGATCATTTGTCCCAGGATAAATCATACCTTAAGTCTTAACCTATATCAGCTATAGATGAAACTCTCAACTAGATTTCTGATTGGGAAAGAAATATGTTAAGATTTTGTGGATATTAGGATGGAATGAATGTATTTTGCAATAAAAAGGACATGAATGTTGTGAAGCAGGGTAGAGTGTTATGGCTTCAATGTGTCTGCCTAAAGGTAGGTGTTGGAAACTTAATTTCTAGCACAGCGGCTTTTCTGTTTCTCACCCTGTCCTTGCCGTGCTGCCACACGATGATGCAAGGACGAGAAGCCCGTGCTGGGTGCTGGCCCCCGATCTTGGATGGCCAGCCTCCAGGACCATGAACCCATACATTCTGGTCACTATACATTACCCAGTCCGTGGCATTCTGTTGTAGTAGCATAAAACAGATGAAGACAACTACACATGTGTCAAAGTCTTGAAGAAACTAAAGGAACTGACCCAACTCCCATTGCCTCTGCTTGGAATAGTTATATCCCTAGATTCCTAATATTCAAAAAATTCCAAGGAAACAATTCTAACAAATTACATCAGGCTCTCTAGAATCAAATCATACTCAGAAAAAAAAGAGACAAATTCAGAACAAAATGATATAATCCTGAAAATAGCAAGATTGAGAAATGTGATTGTTTCAAAGTTTAGGTTTAAGTTAGCGATCTTAATGATTTTTTTAAATAGAGTTCTACTTGGCAATTCGTTTCTCAAATCATATTGCAAAATTCATTTTGCTGATTCTGGTTTGCAGATTTATTTCTGAGAAACTGCAAAAAAATATAGGAAAATAATAATTACTAGTTTATTTCTATTCATTCTAATTTATTCCCACTTTTTCACATACAGCATTTTCCATGAGTTTATATCAACATATGACTCATCTACCATCTGTGTATAAAAATTGTCTTACATAAGTAAGTCGATGCTTTCTTGTCAAATGACTAACATGACATTTTTCCTCCTGTTCATGTGTGTTGGGTTTTTTTTTTAAGCAAAATCACATCTATTATACCCAAAATTTATGCAAAGTAAAGAAAAATGAACTATGAGCTAGTATTGGGAATACTAATGTTGATATTTTGCCCTAAATTTGATAATTGATTTGATAATTTAAAATAAATATATGCCATTTTCCCATTTACTTACCCTTTTCTGTTTGGCTGTTTGTCCTGACAAAGATATTAGCTTAGCCAAACTTGACGCAGGTTCCTAAGCTTGTCCTAGGACCACCTGTCTACTTCTTTTTAAGATCTAGTTTTAGCAGAAAACCCTGATGAGTCAATTTGGCAAGTCCCCTTTGACTTCTGATCACCATCCACATCTGACCATGTTCCTCATCCTGCCATCCCCCCAATGATGTCCTGATCAACCTGGCCTGTTTTCACTGGAATTCTATAAGGTTATTTTAGCTGGAATATCCCTTCCACCTCATGTGTCTTTCTAGTACTATTCATCCACTGATGCCCACCTGGTTATAAATCCCTACCTGAGCTACAGTATTCACAGCTGAACCCATCTCATTCCTCCACCTCAGGATTCCATATTGGTGGCTGCTATCTCTATTCTAGGGGGTCCTGGGAAAAATCTGCCTTCCTATATTTTGACAAGTATCATCAACTATCTTTTTCTTTAACAATCCCCTCTTCTATGCAGTTTGGATGTATTTTGATCTTATGATGGCATAACTTAAACATTGTGATGTTTGTCATTGATGACACCTGTTAGGTAAAAATAAACACTACAAAATTGAGCTTAAAAATCAGGAGGAATATTTGGACTGGGCCTGAAGATTGAAAGAGATATTCATTTATATAATTATTCAAAAATACTTATTATATGCTCAATGAATGGTTCTTTGTACATTTTAGAGCAACCAAAGTAAAGTTAGACTTGTGAAAAGATACAACATAGATATCAGACGCTGACTTGACAAACACCAATGGATTTCCAATAAGAAATAAGTTCTGTGCTCTGTGCTCAGTATTTTTTTTTTCAAATCGGATCCCCCTAGTAACTCTATTAAGAATCTCCTGTGCTAGATTTAAACAATGCAATTTGTAAAATACTTTGGCTTTATTAAATTCATGTCCGTGGGAATAAGTTCTTCATGTATTTCCATGTTCATCCGAGGGGAGTCTAAAGTACCTAGACATTTTTTATATTAGAAATGAATAGAGGAATGTTCACTAAGGAACGATAAATTAAATGAACCTGGAAGGGGCAGCACCTGTGACTCAATGTGTAGGGCGCTGGCCCCATTTACCAAGGGTGGCGGGTTCAAACCTGGCCCCTGCAAAACTGCAACAACAACAACAAAAATAGCTGGGTGTTGTAGCAGTAGTCCCAGCTACTCGGGAGGCTGAGGCAAGAGAATCACCTAAGCCCAGGAGTTGGAGGTTGCTGTGAGTGTGTGACCCCACAGCACTCTCCTGACGGTGATAAAGTGAAACTGTCTCTTAAAAAATAATAATAATAATAAAAACATAAGAAATAAAATGAACCCGGAAGTTGGAGAAATTATATGAGAAAGCAGAAGGCAAGAGAGGAGGAAATGAAACCAAGAGCCAGATGAAATTGATGTCTGCCAGTCATCAGATTTGATATTGGTAAGTTCAATGTCGGGTGATGTTTTAGAAGTTTAAGGGGAGTTATATGGAAATAAGAAGTAGTCTGTGCCAGTTACCGGAGTGAAAGTATATATTAGCATACATCACTTATAAGGAAAATACAGTGTAAATATGAATACAACAAAGCTTTCACTTCAATAATGTTTTTTCAATTTTCTGCATGTATGTTTCTGTACCCCTTTTTTATTTGGGAGAAATTGTGAATAGTTAGTGAAAATAAGAGGGTCAAACAATCTGATTTATTATTCCATAGTTGATCTGTTTAAACTTTAGTAGATAATTGGACACATGAAAAAATAATCAGTTTTATGTTGTTAACTCTTTATTTTATATCAAAAGTAGTACAGGGGTACACAGATTTTGGTTACAGTTTGTTGTTGTATATTTTAAGTAAATTTATCTGTGTCTTTCACCCGGAAAGTCGGTGCTGTACCTGTTAGGTGTAAGTTTACCAATCCCCTGCTCACCCTTCCTACTTGCTTTAAATTGACTTGAGCTTTGCTTCCAAACATGAGCATAAGTGTTGGTAAATTAGTTTCAATGTTGTGTTGAGCACACGTGGTGTTTGCTTCTCCATTCTTGAGATACTTTACTTAGGAGAATGTTCTCCATTTCTATCCAGGTTGTTACACAATATACCAAGTCACCATTTTTTTATGGCTGACTGGTATTCCATGTGTATATATAACACAGTTTATTAACCCATTTATGTATTGATGAACGCTTGGGTTGTTTGCCACAGTCTTGTAGTTGTGAATTGTAACATTTTAAATCTCATCAGCAATGTGTTCCTGTTCTTGCAATCCTCATTAACACTTGCTACACAGTGAGGTTTTTGTTTGTTTGGTTTTTTAATCCTTGTCTGGAGGATATTGGTTGTCACAACATGAGGGTACTACTCATATCTAGCAAACAGAGATTAGTAAATGCTGCTAAGCATCATACAATGGCCAGGAAAAGCCTCCAGATAAGAACGATCCAGACAAAGATGTCAATAGTGCCAGTACTGAGAAACCTTGATCACACTTAATACATTTTTATTGTGAAAAATTGTGGATTATGCAATTTGTCCATATTACTCCATTGTGCCACTGTGTCTGGGCTGGTGGGAGTGGAAATGCCTCCAAGAAATTTGGTAGCCTCTGATCACCAAAGCCTCATAGAAGAGACAGAGGAAATCTCACAGCCTTTCCCAAGGCTCCAAGCCTCTTTGATTTTGGTCCTCACCAATATCTTTTTTTCCTATATTTTCTTCCTTTTTGCTTCACTATACTCCCCCATGAGGTCCCTGGCAGGCTTTGACACCTTGCTCTGTGGTCTACATCTGATCTGAGTCCCTTCTCCCCTCTTTATCTGAACTCCTACTTTTCCCCTAGAGTGGTTCGGCAGGGGACGTCTGTAGTTGGCCCTCTTTCTCTCCTCCCAGAAGGGCCTTTGAATTTGAGAAGTATTTATTTCATATTACAAATGAGGCAAAGTCAGAGCTTAAAATCATTAATAATTATTGATAATGTAAATGTTGCACTTATGTCTAGTTAAAGTTAATTAAGTATTAATAGTTAACTGTATAGAACAATAAGTGATGAACCTGAGCAAAATAAACAAATATAGATGATATATAAAATAAAAACTATAATTAAAATTACAGTTTCAAAAGTTAAAAAATATGAGTCAGAATACCTTCCACTTGACAACTTGTTTTATTCAGCAAGTAGTGCCTTGTTTGATAAACAGGCTTTGAATTGAGATTATGTTTTCTAGTTTATCAGCATCTGTTGTTTTATTATATGTAAAAGATAATATTTGACACACATAGAAAGTAGATTGTGCTAGAAAACCATTAATTGAGGAATTTTTAAAAAAATAATATCCAGAAAACCCAATCATCTTAGACTTTAAGTTTCTAGAAATAAGAAAAAAAATTCTGTTGTTTAGATCAGATCCCCTAGTCTACAGCAATTTTTTGTGGAAGCATGTGTAAGACAGTAATTTTTTCCCACGTATTTTCAGGCAGCTGGCTGGACTCTGCTACAGCCCCATTCAGGTGACAATACCTTGGTAGGCTGGGTTAAAGACTTGAATGTCACAACTGAATCCATAAAAATAGCATAAGAAAACTTAGGGAAAACTCCTTTGTGCATTAATCTAGGCAAAGAATTTATTACTAAGTCCCCCAAAGCAAGCACAACTAAAACAAAAGTAAGCAAATGGGATTTAATTAAACTGAAGAGCTTCCGCACAGCAAAAGAAATAATCAACAGGCAATCTACAGAATATGAGAAACTATTTGCAAACTATTCATCCAGTAAATGGCTAATACCCACAATACAAAGGAACTCAGAAAACTCAAGACTAAAAACTAAATAACCCCACTAAATATAGACAACAGATATTAAGAGACATTTTTCAAAAGAAGACCTTCAAATGGCCAGGAGAAGAATAGACATTCTTTCTATTCAAAGAAAAATAAGAAAAACTGCTCAGCATCACTAGTGATCAGAGAAATGCATATTAAAACCACAGTAAGATACGATTTTACACCAATCAGAATGATTATGACTAAAAAGTCAAACAACTTTAGATATTGGTAAGGATGTGGAGAAAAGGAAATTTTCATACACAGTTGGTGGGAATGTAAATTAGTATAATCTATATGGAAAAAAGTGTGGAAATTTCTCAAAGAACTAAAAATAGAGCTACCATTTGATCCAGAAATCCTACCATGAAGTTAAGGAAAAGAAATTACTGCATCAAAAGGCACCTGCAGTCCTACGTTTATTACGATACCATTTACAATAGTTAAGTCATAAAGTCAACCTGAATGTCCATCAGTGGATGATCGGATAAAAAAAATATGGTACATATCGATAAATGTTTCACGTAGAGTCTCCATAGTTGACCACTTCTGTACCTTGACCACCTCCTTAAGTTGGCCTAATTTTCCTAGACCAGACATGGACTAGAATGTATCAGCTCAGTAGACCTAATTCCTTAATGACCACCTTTGTATGTTGATCAATTTGTTACAGTCCCTTTGGTAGTCAACTTGCAAGGTTCTCCTAAAGACACACAGACACACATGCATGCACTCACACAAACACTGAGGAATAACATTCAGCCATAATAAAGAAGGCAATCACGTCTTTTGCAGCAAGATCACGTCCTTTTAGTCATGGAAGGAAATAGAGGCCATTATCATAACTGAAATAACACAGAAATGAAAAATTAAATACTGTATGTTCTCACTTACAAATTGGTGTTAAATTATGTGTACAAATGGACATGTGGAAAGAAATAGTAGTCATTGGAAATGTCAAAAGTTGGGAGGAAGCGAGGGCTGAAAAATTTCCTCCTGGGTAAAATGTACACTATTTGGGTGTTGTGTGCACTAAGGGCCCAGATTTTATGCAATATATCCATGTCAACAAAACTGTACTTGGACTTCCTAAATGTATAAAAACAAAATATAAACAAAAAGTAAATTGTGATGTAATGGCTCTCATAAACCTACACAGATTATAATACAGTTGGTTGTATGACTCCAAAACCATATAGAAATAATGACTCAGGTTTGAACAAAAAGAATTTATCCCTGGGAAATCAAAGTTAGTGCAACATTCAAAACTGCCTGACATAACTTTCTGCATTTGTAACATAAAAGGGTTATCTTTTGATTACTTCAAAAGATACAGAAAAATATTGATTTAGCAAACTTTAATATCCATTTATGATTCAAATTATTTTTCTAGGAATTAAAATGAATTTTCACAATCTAATAAAAGCAGTAAAACATTGCACTTTAGTTCATTGATCAAAAATACTTTTCATAAGTCTATTGCTTTCTTTTCTGTTTTTTTATTTTTTATTTTGGAGATATGGTCTTGCACTGTCACCCAAGCTAGACTGTAGTGACACACCCTGGCCCAGAATTCTTGGGCTCAGATGACTCTCCTTCCTCAGCTTCCTAAATAGCTAAGAGTGCAGAAGCACACCACCACACCCAAGTATTTTTAAAAATTATTTTTAATATAAATGGGATCTCCTTAGGTTACTCACACTGGTCTCTGTCTCCTAGCCTTAAATGATCCTCCTATCTCAGCTTCCTAAAATGCTGGCATTACAGTTATGAACCACCATGCCCAATTGCCGGAGCTCAGAAGTTTGAGACCAGCCTGAGCCAGAGCAAGACCTTGTCTCTGAAAAAAAAAAAAATAGCTAAGCGTTGTGGTGGGAGCCTGTAGTCCCAGCTACTTGGGAGGCTGAGGCAAGAGAATCACTTAAACCCAAGAGTTTGAGGTTGCTGTGAGCTATAATGCCATGGCACTCTACTGAATGCAACAAAGTGACACTATGTCTCAAAATAAATTAATAAATAAATAATAAAGTGTGCCCTAATATGTTAGTGCAGGTGAAGTTTTGGAGCTGTGATTAGCATATCGCATATACTATGTAATTATGGACTTTAATAGGTACCCTGAGATACATGTCCTGTTTTATCTTGAAGTAATTCCTTTACTTGTATTATGAATGAAATATCTTTTATAATATAATCACCTATCATAGTGATACAATTTGTAAAATAAGTGCCTACAAAGACATTCAGTGCCTACATTAATCTGTCTTTATGCTTAGAACTCATCATTATGGTCAAATCAACCATATGTCTATTGTACAACAATCTTCCTTTCTTTAAGTATATTATAAAGAAATCATCTCATTAGGTAAGACCCACTGATAAAAATTTCCCTTCTGATTAAATCAAAATCAACAGATCATTTGCGTTTGTGATATAACGTAATGCAATCATGGGATTTTGATGCACCATGTCCATACATCCCTCCACACACAACAGCGGGTGGTGATCTCTGGGCCCATATCAGAATTGTTATGTAAAGTTCAAACTATTATTTAATTACTCCGAGTCTCCTGTGTACTCGTAGGCTCCTCGTAGCCTACGTTCCTCTTTATTTTATTAATACTAATCTTAATATGTGGCCAACTTCCTTTATAGATTATGACTGAGAATAGTGATTTTTGTTGTTGTAAGATTAAAAATGTAGTTTTCTTTCTTCTCTCAAAAAAACGAAAATCATTTATTGATGTGGTGATAGTAAATATAAGTAATAAATTAATTATTCATAAATTATATTTTATTTATATTAGTAACCTTATTTTCAATTTTAAAAATTGAATTTAACTTCTAAATTTCTAAACCCAGTGATTCATACCCTTGTTATTTTGCTGCACTTCTAATATGGTAGAATATATTAGTCTTCTACTGTTGTTTTTTTTCACTGTCTCTCTGAGATCAGTCCACGCAACAACATTATATATTTCCTTGAAGAATTATGTGCCTTGCTTTATCTAATAGAATGAGAGTGGACATGTCATATTATTTCCCAACTGAGGATTTAAGAGATAATGGTTTCCTACATTGCATTCTCCCTTCCTTTCTGAAAAAATGGAAGTACTTGTCAAAATGGAGCACCATTGCCATTTCAAAATAAACACATAAGATTAGTGACAAATTTTCTTGAAAATGGCAGAGATTTGGGAGCCTGTTATACACATATTAGCAGAATGCAGCTCTTTTCAACTGTCCTAATTATTGGCCAATTTTAAAATTATTTTTGTTATATTTGCTTTATGTGACATATAAGAGCACATTTTAATGGATTTCTTACCTTAGCAAGTTATTGATAGGAAAAAGAAAGTTTTAGGTGGTATCAAGGCTCAATTCGGTATCACTGTCTACTTCATTAAAACCCTAAAATTGTATGATAACTCCCCAAATAAAACACTTCTCTGAACACTTTGCCTTATTCTTGTCTCCCTCCTCCTCTTTATCTTTAACAGCATTTGATGTTTTGATGTATAGTGTGTGTGTGTGTGAGAGAGAGAGAGAGAGAGGAGAGAGAAAGGAGAGAGAGAGAGAGAGAGAGGAGAGAGAGAGAGAGAGAGAGAGAGAGAGAGAGAGAGAAAGGAGAGAGAGAGAGAGAGGAGAGAGAGAGAGAGAGAGAAAGGAGAGAGAGAGAGAGAGTGAGAGAGAGAAAGGAGAGAGAGAGAGAGAGGAGAGAGAGAGAAAGGAGAGAGAGAGAGAGAGAGAGGAGAGAGAGAGAAAGGAGAGAGAGAGAGAGAGAAAGGAGAGAGAGAGGAGAGAGAGAGAGAGAAAGGAGAGAGAGAGAGAAAGGAGAGAGAGAGGAGAGAGAGAGAGACAGCACACTTTGCAGTGACACACGCCTGAGCTCCTTGACCATCCTGTATCTCACATGTGTCCTATTGATGATGCTTCATTTGCTCTTACCTCAGACCTTTTGGCTCAACCTTATTCATTCGGTCATTTCAAAAAATTATTTCTGGCTCCCCTAGCTCTTGAGGATAAACTAGTTTATCACGGGCACATCACTCTGGGTCTTTACCAAGTTCAGTCATGATACCCAGTAAATTCATAAACAAACTTAAAATGCACATCAAGTGGTCTCACGTGTACATGCTCCATAGTTAGAATAGAACCCGGTCATTTCGAAGGATAACAGCTATGTCCTCTACCGATGGCACTATCATAACAGTCAATAAAGATATTTGAATACATTGAAGGTAGAGTGGTATATGGAGCTTAATCCATAGTATTTGATGAAGCCATAGTTGCATTTTGCTCTTGTTGTTCTCATAGTTAACGTAAGAAATGAAAAGAATTGACATCAAGGGAAATTTTAAGCCAACCAATACAATTTTTGAAGTTTGTGAAAGGGAACAGTGCCTTTGGCTCAGTGAGTAGGGCATGACCCCATATACCAAGGGTGGCAGGTTCGAACCTGGCCCCAGAAAAACTGCAACAAATATTAGCCAGGCGTTGTGGCAGGCACCTTTAGTACCAGCTACTTGGGATGCTGAGGCAAGAGAATCGCCTAAACCCAAGAGCTGGTGATTTCTGTGAGCTGTGATGCCACAGCATTCTACCCAGGGTAACAGCTTGAAACTCTGTCTCAATAAAAAAAAATAATGTTTGTAAAATGTACCACAAAACCCAGGTGATTTTGTCATTTTGAAATAGAACCCCTGGCCAGGTTTACCAGACAAATATTTCAGATTTGCCAAGCTATTCTTCTGAAATGAAACATCAACTTCATGTCACTTCATATTGCTCCTAATCAATAATAATTCTTTATGAAATATCATACCAGTGTTAACAGAAAATGAACAAGAACATGCACTTGTACCTACACTCTAAAAGTTATGACAGTGTTAAGTTTGACCCTGGAATAAACTGTTTGAGTATGACCTGTTCAAGTAAATGCTTTAAAAAGTGGTTCCAACAGACACAGAGAATACCTGTTCATCTGTAGTATTTTAACCGTGATTAAATAAGAAGCTTGATGTTTTAAGTTTTACATTTATAAAATTAAATAGATTCTAAATTTATTTCAAATGTAGCATGAAACATAAAGTATAGAGCAATCATTAATAGATTTTAATTTAACATGAATTAGCAATAGTTCAGAAGCTATTTTGGATTATAGATCTGTTGGTAAATCTGATAGAAACTAGAAACCCACTTTTGAGAAAACTAGACATCTGAAGTTCACTCAATGTTGCATACACCTTCCGCAGGTTCTGCACTCATCCATGGGATCACTAAACCGGCTTCAAAGAAAGGTAGTTACCCTGACCCAAAATCTCGGATATTTTTGTCAAGAATTGCAAGGAAGGCCTGGCGCCTGTGGCTCAACGGGCTAAGGCGCCAGCTACGTACACCTGAGCTGGCAGGTTCAAATCCAACCCAGGCCTGCCAAACAACAGTGACAACTGCAACCAAAGAATGGCTGAGAGATGTGGCAGGCGCCTGTAATCCCAGCTACTTGGGAGGCGGAGGCAAGAGACTCGCTTGAGCCCAGGAATTGTAGGTTGCTGTAAGCTGTGATGTCACAGCACTCTATCCAGGGTGACAGCTTGAGGCTCTGTCTCAAAAAAAAAAAAAAGAATTGCAAGGCAAACATCATCATATATTTTAAGGACGAAGGTACCAGAGGCATCAGGGTGCAAGGACAGAGCCTAGGAGCTAATGACTAGAAGGGCATTGCTTGCGTTCTGCTCTGTATTTTTTAAAAAGATCTGACATGCTGACAAATCCAACTCCTCACAAACCTTGTTTTAAGGCTTTGTGGAAAGTGATTCTTACTACCAGATCACACCTCCTAATGACTACATATTACCCTCCAATTTCTTATCTGTCTTAATAATTGCAGGGATAGAAAGCCCCCAAAGTGTGGATGCAGTTATAGCACCCAGCTGAAAGGCATTGTGGAGTCTGAGGGCCTTCTGCAGAAGGGGCAATCTTTTGGGTCATTTCTGTGTATCCTTGTTTTCTCTCCCTTGGTCCAATGCCACCTCACTTGGACAAAAAATAAAACAAGCAACAGGCATCAGATGAGTGAATATATTTGTATGATTTTTCCCCACAGAAAACTCAATGTTCGTGTTCTACCTTCCTGTCTTCTGCCACGCCTCTACCCTAAGCCCCTTTAAATAAAAAGTTTCTCTGTGTTCTCTTTGGGGAAAATGTGAAATAGGGACATACATCTTCAAGAACCTGTCATATTTTCCATCTGTGGTGCCTATATCCAACTCTAAGTATCCTTCATTTTCTACGCCAACCTAATATCTCTGCAATGAATCCCTTGCAGAGGAGAATGTAACCCAAAGTGTTAGCTTTTCCCAAAGCTCTTTACATAAGCTTTAATTGCTTTAACTTAATTGTTTAAAGACAACCATTTCCCTTGTTAAAGCAACATTATGACTTCAGAGAGGTAAAGAGTTAATAATTTGTACAACACCCCCTCCTTCCAACATTCCTGCAATCAAACCACTGTTTCCTATTGCCATAAAGCTACGGGGTGCCCCAATTTTTTCTTTTCTCCTGCATAGTGGAAGAATAAGAGTTGTCTTAGGCCACCCCCCAAAAAATAATTTTTAAAAGATTGTAATTTGCATATAATCCTACATTTATTACTCAACAGTATGTATTACTCCATTTTTCATAACCTTTTATGGAGGGACAAATTAAAATATGTTTTGGCCTACTTAAAATATGATTCAAATTACCTTTAGTCACATTTTACTGTGTGTTTGAAGGAAGAAGCTGTGATATAGATATATTCATATACAATAATAATATTTTCAAGTAAAAAAAATTGTATGTAGAAAACAAAGGCAAAATTAACAGTGATAGAGAGGAAAGATTGGGTGCAGGGATGTCATCACAGAAAAAAAAGCATATGATTTTAGAAGAAATTTCGAAAATATGCAATGCAAAAGAAATCATTTAAGTCAGAAGGTACATGCGTCATTCTGCTCGGGATGTTGTAACAACATAACACACACCAGCTATACTGAAAATCAGAAATGTATTCTCTCCCAGTTCATGATACTGGAAGTTCAAGATCTAGTTCTTGTCACTGTCAATTTTGTCTGAGGTCCAGAGAGTCCTTGCCTAGCAGATGGTTACCATCTCACTAGATCTTCACCGGGCCTTTTCTCTATGTGTGTACATGCCTGGTGTATCTTTCCTCTTTATTGATACTAGTCCTCTTGTGTTGGGTTCCACTCTTGGGATCTTACTTAATTGAGGGGCCTTATTTCCAAGTACAGACACTGTGGAGTTAGGCTTTAACATATGAATTTTGGGCAATATAATTCTGTCCACACTTCTGAACTTCATATGAAGAAGAAATTATAAACCACATCTACATGCTAGTTATGTATATGTACACTAAAAGGTCACATATGGATAGATTTTTTTTTTTCAGATGTCAGCCAGGATTGCCTATTAAAACGCAGATATAGTCACTCAAACTCTAGAATCTAAACAACCATCACTAGATTTCTGATGATTTTAGAAGATCTATCCCATGAATCTCTCTTGCTTTGACTTATTATTTGTATGGATTTCTTACCTTCTGAGGTATATATTATGTTTTAATATTTTATATTGTCAACAATATAAAAACACATCTCCAGAGTTTTAGTTATTTTCATAAATCATGATTCAATTAATTTGCATAAGCTTGGGTTTTGCTTAGTATTTTATTAAATTATAAATAGACAATCATGGTTTCATTTTGTCAAACAAGATATTTACAGCAAATAATTAACCAAAATGTTGGATATCCAGTCGGTATTAATAAATTAAGTAAATTTATATATAGTAACATCAGATAATTGAAATACAAAATTTTGAAACAGTATTATTTAAAGCCTCAGAAGAAGAATAGAAGAATAGAATAGAAGAATACATTCGAAAGAGAATTTCTACTACTTATGCAATGAAGAGTATCAAAATTGATGTAAAAATTTAAAGAAGTCCTACATATTGAAAAAAGATACAATCGTCATAGGATATATTGTCAAAGTATCAGTTTTACTTTATTGATATATGCAGTCAGAAAAATCCCAGTTAAAAAAATAGTATAATATCTTCTATTTTGGTAGGCATTGAGACATTGATTCTGAAATTTAGTTTGAAATGTGAAGGACCTAGAATGTAAATACATTTTTGAGGAAGAATAAAATTGGAGGACAGATACCCAGATTTCGAGATTTGCTTTAGGTAAGCATCTCACTGTGTGGATACACCACTTCTTATTTATCCACCAGTCAGTGGATTCTGAGACTGTTTTATGAGGAGTATTATGAATAATAATGCAGTGGAGATACATGTACAAGTCACTGGGTAGACATACATTTTAATTTCTTTTAGGTAAGTAACGGAGAGTAAAACTGCTGTATGTGTATGTTTGATTTTAAGAAGCTCTCAACACTAAAGAGGACGGACAAACTGATACAACGTGGGTGAATCTCAGAAGCAGCATGTTAAGTAAAAGAGCTAGGGATGGAAGGCTACAGACCTCCTGATGGCACTCACAGAGAAGGCCGTAAAAGCCAAACTAGAACATTAGAAAGCAGATCAGCAGTTACCTGGGATAGAGGTAAGGATAAGACTTCACTGCAAAAGAACACAGTAAAACTTTCTGGGACAGGAATATGCTTTAACCCTTGACTGTGATGATACTTGCACACCTGTGAACGTTTACCTAATCTCATGTACAGATTGCTGTACATGTAAAATGGGTGTATTCTATTGTATGCATATTATACCCCAATAGAGCTATTGAAAATAGGCATCTCAAATTTAAATAAGTAAAATAAAATAAAACAAACAAACAAAAAAAGAATTACATAAAAAAACTGCAATTATTAACATTTTGTAGTACTTGTTAACAACATAGACAGTCCCAAAATAGACCTATATATATATTTGGTCACTTGATTTGATTAAAGGTGTCAGTGCAATTAAACTATGAAAGTGATATTGAAATAATAAATCAGCAAAAGATACTGAGTCAGCCAATTTGATCTCCATTATGGAAAGATTAGAACTGACACCTATTTTACACCATTCATGAAACTGACACAACTTAGTTCAATACAAAACTGTGAAAAGAAAAATATCTAAAGTCTCTGTTAAAAACACAGAAGGTTATATATACCATGTTGAGATAGGCAAAGATCTCTAACATCAGAGTCAAAAACACTAAAGCAATCATTATGAAAGAAAACTAATGAATTGGCTTTTATACTAATTAAGATGTTTTGGGTTTAAAAGATTTAACGTAGAAAGTGAAATTGTTAAAAAATAATAGGAGGTATATATTTGCCATGTATGTTTTAAAGTACTCATATAGAGAACAAATAAAGAACTACTACAAGTCAATTAAAATTAATAATAATGGGAAAGATCTCTTGAAAAAGATCTTCAGAAAAAAGAATAATTTGGGTGGCGCCTGTGGCTTAGTGAATAGGGCACCAGCCCCATATACCAAGGGTGGAGGGTTCAAACCTGGCCCTGGCCAAACTGCAACAAAAAAATAGCCCAGCGTTGTGGCGAGGCACCTGGAGTCCTAACTTCTAAGGAGGCTGAGGCAAGAGAATCGCCTAAGACCAGGAGTTGGAGGTTGCTGTGAGCTGTGTGACGCCACAGCACTCTACCAAGGATGATAAAGTGAAACTCTGTCTCTAAAAAAAAAGAAAAATAATTTAATGCAAATCAAAAATTAAATAAAATTATTATACAGCTACCAGAATAACTATAATTAACCAAGATGAAAGTAATGAATGTGGCGAGTAGTAGGTCAATTCTAACTTCCATACATCACTAATAAGGATACAAAACCATTTTGAATCACTGGCCATATCCAGAGTTCTACTTCTAAGTATATACATAAGAAAAGTTGAATCCACAAGAAGATAAGAATATTTACAACAGAGTTATTCTGAGCAATCAAAATCTTGTAAAGGCTGGGTGCAGTGGCTTACGCCTTTAACCCTAGCATTCTGGGAGGCCAAAGCAGGTGGATTTCCTGAGATCAGGAGTTCAAGACAAGCCTGAGCCAGAGCAAGCCCTCATCTCTAAAGAAACAGCCAGTGTTGGTAGGTGACTGTAGTCCCAGCTACTTGGGAGGATGAGGCAAGAGAATCACTTAAGTTTGAGGTTGCTGCGCGCTATAATACCACAGCACTCTACCTTGGGAGACAAAGTGAGACTCTGTCTCAAAAAAAAAAAAAAAAACTTGTAAAAATTTATTACCTAACAAATAGAGAATGCATACATATTGGTAAATCTTAAATTGAAATACTACAGAACAATACAAAAGAATAACCTTCCAGAACATACAATGTGAATGAACCACTCAGACATAATATTAAATAAGCCCAAGACAAAAAATAGTATCTACGATATCATTCTGCTAAGGAACTTGGTCTGCTCTCCTGGATGCCTGCCAAATCTGATACCAGAGTTTCAAGTTCTTGGTTTTAGTCTTTGGAAGAAGGGAGGGACCGCAGGATTACTGGTAAGACAGGATTTATTTACAGAAACAAAAATTACAACAACTATAAAAACCAAACCTCCTGGCAGAGAGAACCCAGGAGAGGAAAAAGCTCTCCTGCTCCCTCTCTGAGATCAGTCTGAGGTCTGTGTCTGAGCTCTCTGCTCAGGGATTTATATAGTCCCAGGGGGTTGTTTTACTGGAATTCTTAAGGTGTGGGTCTTGTCAGTTACAGCCAGCTATCTAATGAAGGCTCAGGCCCTGGAAACTGACATGACATTGACCAGTCAAAAGTGCAAGAGGAGAAGACAGCAAGGCTCCATCCATGAAATGGACTTGCCAGAAGAGCTCAGGAAGGAGACAGCAAGGGCCAGTGTCTCTCCCCTACACCCCCCCACACCCCCACAGGTGTCTGGCCCTTCCAGCAAACTGTTTCCTCCATCCGCCACAGCATCAGCACCTCCAAGGCTAAGGTGGCAGGTCATGGGGCCGTCTTGTCCTGCATCAATTCCATTTATGAAAAGTTCTAGGCTAGTCAAAGCTGATGGATAAGGAAAATATTTAAAAGAGTAGTTATCCCTAGAGACTATTTTAGACTGAAAGTAGGCAAGAAAGTACCTGCTGGGTATTGGAATTGTTCTACTTCTTGTCTGGATATGCGTGAGGGTAGAGCATGCAAATGGTGCCATGCTGTACTTTTATGTTTAGTTTATTACATTCACTCTCCTCTAAGTATCTTTCCCTGGATTTTAAAAAAGAAAGTACATGTCTGAATGTGTGATAAATATATGTCAGGTAACTGCTTTTAATGAACAATTTTTCTAAGGAATGTAATATTCAACAGGAGGAAATAGCTCACTTTCAGGAAAACATTTATTCTTATCCCTAGTCACTAAACATAAAAAAAGAGGTTCAGCTTGTTAATTATTTATTTGAAGATAATATCATGCAACAGGTATGGTATGATTTGTAGCCTCCTAAAGAATGTTGTTATGTAAATGCTGGCCAAAGGGTGGACTTAAGTACATAATTACCGAGTAAACAATCATAAAAGTATTCAACAAAGATTTTTGAACACTAACAAGTAGCCAGATGATCTAGAACTTCAAGCAATTGTGCAATTTCATAGTTATGTTCAAAGAAAAGCACGTTAAAGCAAGTCAAGTTCATTATCAGCAAACAACTTGTTAGGTCAGACATAGCATGTGGTTTCATACATTTCTGTTTCACAGTTTGAAATCACCAATCAGAGATTCAGCCTACACTCAGATTTCTTTTCCTTAGAAAATGAGTGATGCATTATAACTAAAAGCAAATGAATAACTTTGATATGGAAATTAAAATAGCACATGGTGGAGATATTCGCAATATATGCCTTCTACCAATTCATTAGGTACGCTTTGGCTAATACTTCCTCAACAAGAAATCTGAATTTCTCCAAATTTGCAGGCTTTGTCAAAGAAACTTTTTCCCATAATGAGAAAATTCTAAGGCATTTTTGGTAATTACCTCACCCTTTTAAACCTCATAACTTATACATATTTTTCTCCACATTTCATTTTTTTCATGTTGTTACTCAATCTCAAAGGAACTCAAATTGTAAATATAACTTATTAATTTTTTTCAAAATAAGGGAAACTGAGGTTTATAAAGGTTAAAGTTAGGCTCAGGATTACACACATAATAGGAATTAGAAGCAAGACTTTAAGAAACTTAGGTTGTATGTCTAGAAACTACATTTTATGGGAATTAGAAAACATTATTGCTGTTTTTTTCCATAACCATTACAAAATTTTAAAATGTGGTCTCAAATATCAATTTTTCAATATCAATCTGTGAATCAACTCATCTCGCTGAGCAAAAGAATTGATTTAGGGTCAAAAGTCACAGATGAAATGAAACCTACAATTTTATTCAAGTTCTGCAGTTACTATCTCATTTATTGTGATTATCTACCATGAAAGATATTAAATATGTTCTTGAAGTACTAATGATAACCCCTGAAAGATGCCGTTATAATTTAAACTAGTGTTTTAATATTCATAGATGAAATAAGTGATACTTATATGTTGCAAGAGAAGAAAGGCACCTTCACTGTGAAGGATCTTACATATTGTCTCGAAATACATTATTCATGAGACAAGACTATAAATCATACAGAGAGAGGCTAATGAAACTTACCATTCCATATTCTTTTGCAGCACTTAACTTCAACATATGAAGCACGATTCTGAAACTCAGAGAATTTAATATCTAGTATGCCGTCTAAGGGTGATAATGAATGTAAGGACAAATATACTGCTATTTTGAATAACATGATAGAGTTAAGAAAAATGATAAAATGGAAAGAATTATAGATATTTTTTACTATTCCATAATAATGAAATTGTGCTATGTACCCAAGTACAACTTTAACAAAATGTTCTTTTACAAAGGTATTGAAAACAAAACCATAAACAATAATAATAGCAATATTTAATTCTATGCCAAAATCAAATACAAGACAATGTTAATTATTTAAAATTATGGTCAATTATTAATGAATGTCCTATTTTTCATATTTTTATGTTTTATGATTTGAGAATTAAATAACAACCACATAACATTTCATGCCAAACAAAATAGATTTTTGAGACTTAACACTATGTAGGACAGATGGCCATTTAAACACTGTATACAATGAAACCTTAGTGTAAGGTATTTATTGATTTTAATTTATTTATATGATTTTTCCAGAATACTAATAATTTCTCTAAAATTGAATTAATCATAAGCATTAAACATGAAACCTGTGAATAAAGATTTACTCAATATTATATGTATATATATCTAGAATGTGTGAATATATTGAATCATTCATAACTTAGACTGCACATCAGAAATATGATTAATCACTACATGTATTCCTCCCATCTGTCTTATTGGGATTTTGCAAAGACTGCTGTAGATATAATTATTTTCTAGATTTTTATTTAAAACAACAGGTTCCACATTGTTTGAATTTTGCCTTCAATTATTTTACATCTCTCATCTACCTTGAAGAATAATAGGAACCAATAAAGTCTGAAAATACTTTACTTTTATTACACACCTACATTTACCTTATCCATTATTTATACTTTCTATGTGATAAAATCTCCTGAAGTGACCCGGGCAAGGTACAAACATGCATTAGCATAGTGAGAGGACTGAAGTGTTTCTGGACTACTGATAGGAGTTTTTGTACCTAAGCCCTTCTAGATCTGTTTTTGTCTCTCTGTCTCTTTTGCATACAACGTCGTATAAATTCATATTTCTCTTCCCAAAGTATAACTGGAATGTATAAAAACAAAATTTTGATCAGGAAACCTGGTTGCACCTCTGTATGTTGAAAAATAATTCTTTTATTTGGTATATTAAAGAATAATTCTTAATATGAGGATTTTATTAGCATGTGGTTGAACTTTTATAGGGTTAATTTTCATTTTTAGAGAGCAAATTTTTAAAAACTAAAAGAATTGAGACTTCAAATATATTAAAAAAAAAAAAATTATAGAAAATTCCCCTCGGGTGGCACCTGTGGCTCAAAGGAGTAAGGCACCGGCCCCATATATCGGAGGTGGCAGGTTCAAACCCAGCCCCAGTCAAAACAACAACAACAAAACTGACAAAAAAAAATTTCCCCAATTTTTATTGACAACTGGCTTTTCTTTGTAATGTTGGCTGTTTTATCCTCTGCTAGTGCACATATGGTTTTTATTTACTTACCTTTAAAATTGTACCCTGATTTCCCCCCCAGGTAGAATTGGAAACTGAAAGACATTTTAACCCCTGTAATCCGTTGTCTAGAGCAGAGCCTGACAGTGGATATTTAGAAAATTATTGATCAGATAACAAGATAAGTCGATAACTTGTTGAATGAAGAAAAAAGTGAATAAAAATGAATCTAAAAATTAGAATGAGAATTCCAATTAAAATATAGCCTATAAAAACTAAGGAATTCCCTTCTAAAAATTATCAAGGAGGAAGAGCATGTATTGGGTTAGCACCTATGGTGCACATTGTGAAGGTGTATAAAACGCCCCCTGGGCAAGGGGCTCTTTTACAAAGTGGAACTTTACCCTGGAAGTGAGAACTATGTAATCTAAAAATTTGTATCCTCAAATAAATTTGAAATAAAAAAATAAAAATTATCAAGACTAACATTCATAACTCAGGTACTACAGAGCTTATCTCATACTGTTCCCTATGACAAATCTGAATTCAGATGATAAAAATGAATCCATATTATCTCCAGAGTCTTCAACTTGGCAAAAATTAAGAGTTGGGAGTGTTTTGTTCTAATGTAAAACAGGAACATTGTTCTTGAAAGTGACCAAAAATCATTGCTAAAATATTTTTGCTTAAATTAAGTCTTTACAGTGTTGCTGCTTATGATTGTAAACAATAACCATCAGTAAAAGCTTGGGCATATTAATTCTATTAAAAGTTTTATTTTTTATATCTAAAGAGTAGAAAAATATCTTAATTCTACTTGAAAATTTTACTTCTGCACTAAAACTTCTTTGTGTACCATCTAAGGTTAGTTGATCTTATTCCTACATAAGCTATTGATTATATCTTTATTGTAATATCTTAATTTCAACTATAAAATCTCACACTCTATTCATAAATTTGTGAAAAATTCTCCTCACAAATAAAAGTAGGCAAATATTACGGTTATTATGAATCTACATACTATTACAATATAGTTTGTCAATACTGTAGTAGAAACCATTTAGCATCAACATGCTATGTTTATGATATGATACTGTTTTAAAACATTTTTGGTGCTTTACAGCATGCTTCAAATAAATATATAGTGTAATTTATTCTTTTCTTTAGCCTTAATTGTCAATAAGTTGTCAAATTGGCTGCTTGAGTAAAATTTCAGAAAAACACTTTAGAAGGAGATAATTTTGTTATAGTTGCAAAACTGTTCTATTTAATGCATCACTTTAGATTTTGGCATTTCAATCTGTGGTAAGAATCCTTTGTTAATTAGGTTTATCTCTTTAAATTCAATTGTCTCCACCTAAGAGCTACTTTCCTTGACATATAACATGATTTACCTGGATATTAGGCATAAAGCTTGATAATATTTCATCTCCTCCTTAAATATTTGCTACCTGATATTAAATTTTCCTTTATTACTTTGGGGAAAAAAGCATTATAAATAATTTTTACATCGAGTTGGTAAGGAAAGGATACGTAATAGAGTGCCTAATATAATATTTTTCTTTGCCTTCATATTTTAAAAAATGTGTTAACCTCTTCATTACGTTGCTGGAAATTACTTGGTTTAGTTTAGTTCTAGTTTTTACTTTTCAGAATATTGAATAATATTTAAGTATCCATGAGAATAATTAAAAACAGAATAATCAAAAGCAATTGCTGTTAGGAAGTTGTGAAATTTGTGGAGAATGGTGAAATAGGGGGATTATTGTTTTTATTATATAGTACAAATTGACTTTTTCTGTATGGCTAAAATGTCAGGTGCATAATCCATTTTGAATAAAATTTATATAAAATATCAATTCTCAAATATCCAGAGTTAAAAGAATGTGGCTAATGGAAACAGATGATAAACATGTTAAAAAATAAGATGAACAAAATTATTTTACACAGAAATAAATGCTAAGAAAGAAATAAAATAGAACATAGTCCAATAATATTGTGACAGGGAAAAGGTAAAATGAAAGTGAGAACATGGATGTGAACCAGGTGGACTTAAGTCTTGTAAACTATGCTAGAAGTCTAAATTCTGAATGGAAATGCTAGTGGGATTCTAATTTAATGGGAATCATTTTTGCAGTGTTTGAGAAGATTGATATAACTTAATGGAATATATATTTAAAATGCAAGGATATTCAGAATAAAAAAATAAGAGAAAACAATTCTAGAGGAATAAAAGTTGCACATGGCCCAAGTGGTAGATTCCTTCATGGTCCTTGTAGATTACACCAGCCTGAAACATTGTGGACATGCAGATGTTCATTGTTTTAAGGATATTCTATAAATGGTGTTTAATTAATGTTTTTTCCTTCTTAGATGATGTTCATGGATGATCACGGTATTTTTGGATGACGGTCTTAAATTGCAACATAAAATCTCTCATTCTATGAAAAGAATTTAATTATTATAGCTATCATAATTATGAAAAATCACCCAACATCTAACTCTATGCTGTAATAAAATTTCTAGATAAAAAAGTTTAAAATTGGAGCTACTTTCCAGATAATTTTAAAAACACCATGAAACACACCCCAACCCCCTCTAGGATTTCCTTAGAGAAAGATGATAAATAGCAAGTGACTCCAAATCACATAAACTTAACTGGGAAAGTAGAAGGAAGAATTTGAGAAATCTCTTGCCAGTCAAGGTACCAGCAGTAGAGAACGTTATGGAAAGTAATCCTAGAGCTAATGCAATGATAAAAGTAACCTCAATGCTGAACTCAGAGAGATTGAAAATGGCTTCCACAACAGAGGCTACCTGCTTTCTGTTATGTTTTGCATCTCCTTTTTACAGTTAATTTTGTTAATTTTTTTTAAAAAAGGAAAAAAATACAAACCCAAATGGGAAAGGCATTTTTCTACAGGAATTAGTCTTTCCTAATTAAAGTAAATGTTTAAGACTGTAGTTATTTGTCACAAATATCTTAAGATAAGACTGATATGATTATTTGAAGGTATAAAGATTTGGAGTAACTACTTGGAATTTTTACTTTTCCAGAAGTCCTTAGAAAATTTTTATCTCAATTGTATCAATATACTAGTCAGTTGCTAATAAACACTCACAGAAAATAAGAACAAAAAATATAATACATAGGAGTAATTTCATCAGTAGATATTTTATTTAAATTAAGATGTAAGCATATACGTGGAAACATAAACATCTGTTTATTCTGACACTACCTGAATAGTTTTATTTTTGCACATGTGTACTTTAAACTGACTTACGTCGCTACTAAAAAATGAAATGAGGCATGGCGCTGTTGTATCAACAACCAAGAGAATACTTTGATGCCTTCGTGGTCTGCTTCTGTCACTCTGGCCTGTGTAACCAGTCGTGAAACAATTTTCAGGGCCCGGTTTTATATTTACCTTCCCTGTGAACTATTTAAAAATTCCCCATTCTGTGTAATCAGTTATTTCTGTTGCTTTTATAGTATGTAAATTTATATAAAAATAGTTTACATGTATAACTTTTATCTCCTATTTTAACTTTTATCTCCTTATTTTCATGTGATTTTTCCAAGATACGTCTTCCTTTCTGCTAAATACTGACCTGAACCAGGATAAATAACAAGACGCTCTGTGGTAGAGGAGAGTCACAGGTCTCCTTCCTAAACTCATTACAGGGTAAATTGATTGACTTATCAATAATGAGAAACAAAAACTCAAACTATCACAAGATTCTTACATTTCTAAGGAATATATAGAAAGCAGATAAGGAAAGAGAGCAGTTCAATTTTGAAAACGGAAACAAAATTTCTGAATGGAAGGACAGAAATGTGCATTTTCATTGATCTTACTCAGAAAACCAAAATGCAAAGCAAAGGTCTTGAGTTATTTTTTATACAAAGCAACATCTTTTCATAATTCATTACAGTATGATATAGTTATGTGAGAAATTATTATAGTACTTATTGTAAAAAAAAGTCCATGTAAGAAAGACTCAGTACCATCTTACTCTCCTATAAAAAAGTATCACCAAGAAGACACTTTTTCTAGATGGACCATCACAGAATAGAATTCTACTATGCCAATTTAGTTGGCCAAAACTGTTTTTCCCAAAATTCTCTTCCCTCCATAATTGTAGGTTAGCAATGGTCCAAATAAAACATTTTGCAAGAAATTTTGAAAGCAGAATTGTGCAGCAGACACATTATTTTTATACTTGGGAATTTTTTTCATTGCTTTTAAGTAGAGTGGAAAAAAAACTTGAAACAAAAAAGATGTGCTGTCAAATATTGTTTATTCTAGATTTTTTCCCCCTTTAACCACCCTCTTTTTGTCTCCCCCACCCTGATACCGAGCCTTTAAAATAAATAAAAAGTGGAATTGAAGTGTTTCTAATGCAAAGAAATGATAAATACCAAACGTGATGGGTATTTCAATTTTCTGAATTGATTAATTCACATCATATTCTTGTATCAAAACATCACAAGTACCCTATAAATACAACTATTATGTACCCATAATAATTAAAAATAATACTTTTTTAAAATGATGAACTTGGGAGATTATTTCTAGCCTAAATTGCTTATAAGAAAGTTTTTATTACTACCACAAAAGAAAACTTCATATCCTATATGAGGTGAGAAATTCTCATCTTCTGTAGAGCTGACATTTCTGAATATCATGTTCAAATTATAAGATTACATGTGGTTAACTCATAATGCAAATTGAATTACCAGATTCCCAAGGTATCTCATGATAAACTTAGGGTAGTGATTTGGAAGCATTCCGATTCAAAAAATTAAGATAGATATGGAAAGATTGCAAAAAAGAGAGCTGTCTTTCAAAAGACAGCTAATAATCCTTATGTCCTATCCCTGGCAGCTCTTATTGTTCCTGTATCTATTACCGTGTTCATGTTTCAACCAGGTCCAGAGGGCAATGTACCAGTGTGACACATAAAAAGTGTTACATGCCTTTTTCCGTCCCCGAAAATCACATATGATTTAGATGTTTTACATTTATGAAAAAGCATGAGATGATCAAGAGTGTGTTACATTAAAATACAAGACATATAAATTTGATTTAGGTGTAACAGATTGGTATGAACTCACTAAATATAGATTTTGAATTTAATATGTCAAATCAAAGGGATGGGAGAAGATTGGACATGTTGCTTTTCTATTAATTGAACACAGGCTCAAAAAGGGCTTATATTAAATTAAATTAAAATATCAGAACTTTCCTGTCAAATGTATTACAGAGGACTATAACTAAAGCAGGGAGATTGGAATGTTAGAGTGGATTTGTCACGTCATGCCTCTTCTCTTTTCTCCTCAAATATCTCTCAAGTAGATTCAGACTTGAGTCTTCACTACGTCTAGAAGAAATATATTCTTGTGGGAAGTTCTTAATATTCTAAAAACTTCCTTGGAGATTACTTTCTACAGCAGCGGTTCTCAGCTTGTAGGTCGTAACCACCTTTTAACAATGAAAATACATTGTGGCATTAGGAAAGTTGAGAAACACTGTTCTGTGGGCTAGAAGTCTAAGTAGAAACAACAACCAAGTAGAACCTGGATTCCAGAATTCAGTGAGGATCATGGGATACCAAGGCAGCTGATGACAAATAGTGGCACTTAATCCTCAGAGATAAAATTTTAATGGTAATTGTGTTAAAGAACAGAGCTGAAGCTTCGGTCAGAATATCTAAATGATGAAAAGATCTTTGGTGTTGAATAGTTAATCACTGTATTTCCAGAACTGAAATAGATGAGCAGTCTAGTAATTTTGCATAAGTAAAACTGTCTGGTGAATGGAATCAATCGTAAGTTACAACCGATTCACAGCTACCCCTCAGTTGACCTAAGCAGAGTTCCTTTCATGAAGAGAAGTCTGCATCCCCCTGAGGAAATACCTAGGCACATAGCCAAAAATGAACATATTATAAACATTTCTCCAAGCTTTCCCCAAAAGACTTGTAAAGATATATGAGAGTTACTGTGCTTTGGTGAAGGGGAATTAAGCAAACTTTTCAAGGACATCGGACACTGGCTCTGAATCACCATAATATCTGAAGACTAAAACAATAGCACAGTGCGGGAGTCAGTACAGAGACCTAGAAAGGTCAGACGCTCAGTGGAGGGTGTCCGTCTCATTGTGGGCCCAGTGGGTACCTTCACTCTGATTACCTTCTGAGTTCCAAAATACATAATTGGATCACACATAGTCATCAACTGACCCAAATTCCCACATGATTTCCTGACTCCATGGAAAAGGGGTTATCATGGTTGGAAAAGTCAAGCAGAAATCCCTAGCCATTCCTTTACATAAAAAATATTAAAACAAAAACTTTACCATATCCCTAGAGAGACTGTGAAGACTAATGCCACCATTAAGGACTTTTAAAATGCAAGGGCGGTGATTCCAATTTCAGTTCATTCAGATCATCGGTGTTGCCTGTGCAGAAGATGGATAGAACATGACAATTACGAAATTGGATTAATGAAACCATAATCACACCCTGACTCCAATTGCAGCTGCTCATCCAGATGTAGTTCCATGGCGGGAGCAAATTGTCACATCCCCTAGCATCTAAGAGGAAGCAGTAGATCTGGAAAATGCTTGTTTTTCTCTATGTCTGTTAGTAACCGTTATTACACATACTTTGCTTTTGACAGGACCAAAGATATGTGTGTGCAATTCTAGCACTGGGTTATGTCAGCTGTTCAGCCTTCTGTCACAATCTAGTCTAGGTAATGATGTGAAACACCTCTCAGTTCAAAAAGATGTCATGTTCATCCATTATGTTTATGATGTAATGATTTTGAACATTGTAATGAGTTTGGACAGTGAACAGGAAATACCAGAGAGACTTTAGCAAGACATATGCACGTGAAAGGTTGGGAAATGTATCCTATAAAGTTCAGGGCCAACCACTTTAGTGAACTTTCTAGGGGTCCACCTCATCAGGCATGTTGAAATACCACTTTCAAGTTGAAGGGCAAGTTGCCTTGTCTGATCTTTCTTACTATTAAGAAAAGTGGTAGCACCCTGTGTAACACCTTTAGATTTAGAAAGCAACATATACTTCCCCTGCATTTAATTGTATTACACTTTCTCATCTACTGGGTCATCAGAAAAACAGTCAGTTTTGAGTGGGAACTAGAATAAATATCTATGAAAAGTCCATTTGCCATGTGCCTCTGCTTCTTTTAGAATGTTATACAAAAGATTTAATTCTGTTTCAAGTGTTTGTGGCAGGTAGAAATGCCATATGGGCAGTTAGTAGGATGGTAAAAATGATTCAAGGAATTTAGTTTCTAAATTTTACAACAAAGCTAAGATGGTTTCTACAGGTAATAATAATACTCCTTATGAGAAATAACCTCTTTTTTCCCACTGAGGCTTTGTAGCGATCAAGGGCTTTAACAGGAGGTAACCAGTTATCAGGAGACCCGAGGTTCCCACTATGAACTGGGTTTAATCTGAAGGAAACCAACTAAAACTAATAAAGTAAATGAATACAAAATTTAAAATTTGCAATGTTCTATGTGAGATGAAGGCTGAATTAAGCAAAGAATCCTTGCAATTTATTTGATTAAACAATTTTTATTTCTTCTGGATAGATGCCCAGCAATGGTATTGCTGGATCAAATGGGAGGTCTAGGTTGAGTTCTTTGAGCTTTCTCCATACTTCCTTCCAAAAAGGTTGTATTAGTTTGCAGTCCCACCAGTAGTGTAAAAGTGTTCCTTTCTCCCCACATTTGCACCAGAATCTGCAATCATGATATTTTGTGATGTAGGCCATTCTTACTGGAGTTAGATGGTATCTCAGGGTGGTTATAATTTGCATTTCTCTAATAATTAAGGACGATGAGCATTTTTTCAAGTGTTTACTGGCCATTTTTCTGTCGTCTTTAGAGAAGATTCTATTCATCTCTCTTCCCCATTGATGTATGGGATTGTTGGTTTTTTTCCTGTAGATTAATTGAAGTTCTGTATAGATCCTGGATATTAAACTTTTGTCAGATTCAAAATGTGCAAATATCCTTTCTCATTGCGTAGGTTGTCTGTTTGCTTTGGTTGTTGTCTCCTTGGCTGTACAGAAGCTTTTCAGTTTAATTAAGTCCCATTTGTTTATTGTTGCAGTTGTTGATATTGCCATGGCGGTCTTCCTCATAAAGTCTTTCCCCAGGCCAATATCTTCCAGTGTTTTTCCAATTCTTTCTTTGAGGATTTTATCATCTCATGCCTTAAACATAAATCCTTTATCCATCTAGAATCAATCTTTGTGAGCGGAGAAAGGTGCACATCCAGTTTCAGTCTTTTACATATGGATATCCAATTTTCCCAGCACCATTTATTGAATAGGGAGTCTTTCCCCCAGTGAATGCTCTTGTTTGGTTTATCGAAGATTAGATAGCTGTAAGTTGTTGGCTTCATTTCCAGGTTTTCTATATGATTCCAAGTATCTATGTCTCTATTTTTGTGCCAGTACCATGCTGTCTTGACCACTATGGCCTTGTAATACAGCCTAAAATCTGGTATGGTGATACCCCCAGCTTTGTTTTTATTACTAAGAACTGCCTTAGCTATATGGGTTTTTTTCTGGTTACATAAAAGCGCGGAATCATTTTTTCTAAGTCTTGAAAGTAGGATGTTGGTCTTTTAATAGGGAAGGCAAGATCTTTTCTTTTGTCTTGACTTTAGATAAATTCATCACAATATGCGTTGGAGAAGTCATATGTGAGTTGAGGTGACCAGGGGACCAATATTCCTCTGAAAGGAGTATGTCAGAATCTTTGGTGAAATTTGGGAAATTTTCATTTATAATATTTTCTAGAATGGTTTCCATTCCTCTGGAGCATTCTTCTTCCCCTTCTGGGATACCTGTAGCTCGTATGTGTGAATGCTTCATAAAGTTCCATAATTCTGTTAGTGAACGTTCTGCTTTCTCTCTCTTCTTTTCAGCCTCTTTAACTATCTGAGTTATCTCAAGTGCTTTATTCTTCACCTCTGAGATTCTTTCTTCTTTATGGTCGAACCTGTTGTTGATACTTTCTATTGCATTCTTAAGTTCCCTAATTGACTGCTTCAGTTCCTTCAGCTCTGCTATATACTTTCTATATTCTTTATATCATTCATCTCTTATTTGATTCTGTTTTTGAATTTCCTTTTGGTTATTATCCACTTACTCAGCAATTTCTTTCATTGTTTTTTGATTGTTTTCCAATTTCTCAGCAATTTCCTTCATTGTTTTCATTATCTGTATTTTAAATTCCCCTTCTGTCATTTCTAACACTTATTTATAGGGGGAATCTTCTGTGATAGCTCGCTTATGTTCCCTAGAAGGGGTTACTCTGGCCTGGGATTTCATGTTGCCAGGATTTTTCTGCTGATTCCTTGTCATGAGTGCTTTCTTGTATCTGTTTCCTTACCCTAATTTTCCTTTCACTTCTTCTTGCTCTTTAAGTTACTGTACCACTGGCCTAAAGTTTTAATGAGTCCTTTTGATGCAAGACCAGAAGGATGAAAAGATTGAAGAGCAAGAAGGAAAAAAGGATTTAAAGAAGAGGGGGAAAAAAAAAACAAAAGAGAAAGATGAGGGGGTGAGTAAAAGGAAATATTGACAAAAAGAAGAAAGGCACTGAAAGAAAGAAACAGGAGAAATACAGGTGTGTAGTAGGTACTATGGCCCAACCTTAAAGACCCCCAACCTCTAGGGGTGCTGGGTTGGGTGATTCCCTTGAGGTCAACAGCTCATTGCCCACCAGCTCAGACATAATACCCCACCTCCAGCAGGTAGAGAGGAAAGACAAAAATACTGTAAATTGAACCAAAACAAACAAGCAAAGACCCTTATGGGATAAAATCAGGGGGAAAAAAATAATAGGGACAAAAACATGAGCAAAAATGAAATTCTAATTGTTAAAGAAGGTAAAAATGGAAGATTGTATTTAAACTAGAATGGTGAAAAATAAAAAACTAAGAAAAATGTCAAGAAAAAATGTTGAAATTTAAAAAAAAAGGAACCAAAAACAAAAACCCCAAAACCAAGAAACCAAACAGTATATATATATATCTTGCTAAGTATTGACTGGGCAACAGGTGATCTTCTGAGACATGAGATGTTAATCACAATGTTGAGATGGGGACTGGAGGCCTCTGCTGATTTCTCAGACCCTGCAGGCTTGGGAGCCTAAATGACTCCTCAGCCCACTCAAAAGACACTCCAAACCATGAACCTTGGCCAAGCAGAAGCTTTCCAGGGAAAGCACTTATCCCTGGAATCTTTCCTGGCGTGGCTGCCTGCTTATCCAGTGTGCCAAATCCAGTCTCCCTCTATGCTGCTGAGCACCATGGCTATTAATCTGCCAAACACTTGGACCTCCACACTTGCCCAGCATCTCAATCCCCGCCTTTGGGCAGCTCAGTCACTAGATTACTCGCCCAAGGTCTCCCAGCCAATCCTGGTGCTGCAACAGGCAGGGGCAGCCCACAGCTGAATGATATTAGCTCCTTTCTGGCTCAATGGCTCAGTCTGGGGCCCCAAACAACACCCAAAGTCAGGGGTTCTCACACTGCGGTCCACGGGCCACATGCGGCAGTGTGAATTGTATTTGTTTCTGTTTTGTTTTTTACCTCAAAATAAGATATGTGCAGTGTGCATAGGAATTTGTTCATAGTTTTTTTTTTTTAAACTATAGTCTGGCCCTCCAACGGTCTGGGGAACAGTGAATTGGCCCTCTGTTTAAAAAGTTTGAGGATGCCTGCAAAGTCATCCGCACACTGGCCCAAGGTCTCCCAAAGGCAGTTCAATCGAGTGTCCAAGTCCAAAAAAACCAAACAGCCCCCAGGTAAGGCTTTTCCTGCTTGCAATCTCACCGTTGCTATGATTACAGCTGCAGGCAGCCTCTGACGAAAAAAACACACCTACCACTTGCCAATTTTCCACCGCTTCTGTCCTCCTTGTGGGGTTCCGAAGTCTCTCACTGACTTTCTGTATCACCAAAGGGAAGCCTCTGGGTGAAACCCACCGGCAGTAGGTGACTGGAGTCTTCTCACTCTCACTGCGTCCAGCTGCACAGAAGCTGCTACTCAGCCACTATCTTCAATCAGGTTCTCCCAATAAAATATATTTAAACAACCTGAAAAGCTGCTTATTAGGTTTAGCTTTGTTACTTTTTATTAGCAGACTTTTGGATTGGAACAATACAATTTAT
Source organism: Perodicticus potto (assembly GCA_963574655.1). Lineage (NCBI taxonomy): Eukaryota > Metazoa > Chordata > Mammalia > Primates > Lorisidae > Perodicticus > Perodicticus potto. Next base: position 35,661 of record CAUYRH010018695.1, read on the forward strand.
TTTCTACTCAAGTCTTCAATGGTAAGAACTAAGTAGATACAGTGACCTAGACATTTTTTTTATTAAGAGAAAACACAAATTTATAAATTAAGAGGATATGTTGTTCTTTAGTTCCATTGGTTAAAAAAAGATTGGGAAGTCTCCATGGGGTGGGGCTGACCGAGGTGGGTGGTGCTGGGTGTGGTGGTGGTGGTGGCCTCCTGAAGGTTCCAGAGCCACGCATGCTCAGGGCGGGTGGTGATCTGGGCAGGTGGGAAGTACCTGAAGGCTGCACCACTGCCACTTGTGCCACGGGGTCAGTCCTCAGAATGAGTGGCTCCGCGCTGCATTTCTTGCTCCCCCCTCTGCAAGGCAACAGCTTGGGCCTTGGGCCTGACCCAGCCCCACCAGGGCTTCAGCTTTGGAAGAACTGAAGAAAGATCTAGAAGAAGCAAAGGTGTTGCTGGATAAAAGCCACAAGGAAAAGAGTACATGATGCCCTTACAACTGAAAAAATCCAAGACTGAAACAGAAATCACAGAGGAAAAAAGAACCTCTCCACAACGAATAGCCAGCTGTTGCGGGTCTCTCCCATTACAACAGGATATACAGTGAAAATCAATAATCATGGATGGGATCGGTCAGATAAGTTTGTGAAAATCTGTATTACCTTACCTGGTGTTCATCAGGTTCCCACTGAAAATGTGTAGGTGCATTTCCCAGAGAGGTCATTTGATCTTTTGGTTAAGAATCTGAATGGAAAGAGTTAACTCCATGACTGTGAACAATCTCTTGAAACCCATCTCTGTGGAAGGCGGTTCCAAAAAAAGTTAAGACTGATGCAGTTCTTATGTAGAAAGAAAACAGGAAATACAATGGGAGTATCTAACTCAGGTTGAAAAGAATACAAAGAGAAAGAAAATCCCTCATATGACACTGAAACAGATCCTAGTGAGTGATAGATGAATGTTCTAAAGAAAAATTATGAAAACGCAGATGATGATATGAAGCAAACCATTAATAAAGCTTGGGAGGAATTAAGACAGTAGCAAGCCAAAGGAGACACAGAATTTTGAGACTTTAAAGACCTTTTGGGAAGTGTGATGTGGATGATCCATTGATGTTGATATTTCCAGTAAGGGAATGTTGGTGAGTTGCATGTATAAATTTGACAGGTAACTATTTACACAACCTTCTTCTAAGTAAAAGCAATGATTTTCCATTTCCTGCTGGAGGATTTATTTAAATAAATTACTCTTATGAAACATTTCCTGAAATGATGGGAGAAAGAAAGATTGGGAATGGAGGAGACTATTTTTTTTTTTTTTTTGAGATCTTGATTACTAGCTTTCTTAGCTTGTTTGGAAAGGTTTACTTCTTAGCCGATATCACTCCAATTGATTCAAACTTTCCCTCATTTATTTTCAGTATACACTTAGAATGACCTCAATTTCCTGTAAGTGGATATGAGTATGTATGTAGGCAATGATGAGGATAAAAGCAAGTATGTGTGTCCTCTGTGTTGTCCTTTATTGAGAGAGGTCTGGAGGGAGGAGAGAAAGGAGATCAGGGCAAGATATTCTTAAGTCTGGACATGTAGTTGCTGGATAGTGTCTATTACCTCTTGGTTCCACAACAATTTTTCTATATTCTCCTCTGTACTGCTGGGAACAGGGCCCTGCACAATACATTTCTCAAACTCCCTTGCCAGTTAGCTTTCTGTTAGATTAGAAGGTGGGATGAAGTAAGAAGCCATTACTGCTTTCTGTGGGTCACCCTGCAGCGGTGGCAGCAAGAGTAGTGGTTGACGGGTGTCACCTCCTGGCTTCCAGCACACACAGCTCGACTTTATGAGCAGAACGCTCAGGGTCATGCAATCGTGGACTCTTGTCTGTTCCATTTTACTAGCTCTCTCTGCTGTACAGAAGGGAATGGATTTTTACAGTTACTGATCTTTTGAGTGAATTTACCTTCTTTTTCTTCCTCCACAGTCCAATACACTGGTAATCAATTTCCTTATGAAATTCTATATAAAATCCCTATATTCACTCACACATACATTTTGTACAAAATACTAGGCAAAGATTTGTGTTTACCTTTATTTTAACAGCTTCCTACTTCTCCTGCATGGATTTCGTTCCCACTTTTAGTGTTCACCAAACATTAAAACTCCCCTGATTTCTTGCTGCCCAGAATTTGCTCTTTATTTGCTCATGATGACTTGGGGAATTCCAGTGGGGCTGTGTTCAGATTATCTTTCATGTCAAATATATTTATGTCTTGTCTATTATTTCCAGGGACTTCCAAGGTCATAAAGTCTTGGGTTGGCCCCCAAACTCAGCTCAGTATAACTTTCTTTCTGAAGACACATTGGACTCTTTCAGGCAGAATTAGATTTCTTCATCATGTTCTGATCATGTAACTGTTAATCTGAGCTTCTAATGAAGATATGATTTATTCATTGTACTAAAACTGTTGGTTTATGTATGTGCCTTTATATTCTTGTATTATTTCATTGAAATTGTCATTGTGTCACCATAGTCTAGAATGGCCCATAGCATATGGACAATATTTTAAATGTAAACCAATGAACATTGTACTTAGACTGATATTGGGCTCCAAGAGTTTTCAGGCTTAATGATGTGAATTACCAGGGGGATGGCAATATGCATTCATGTTATAAGGTTCATTAGACTGCAAACTCCTCAAGGGAAGAGACTTGCCCATCACGTGTTTGTATGCTCTGCTTGATATGGTGCTGAGGAATTTCAAGGGCTAATGCTGTCACTTAAACAGATAGGACAAAAAGTCAGGAATTAAAAAGGACAGTCAGGGAAAGCAGTATAAGGGCATTCCATTAACTGCTGCAATGATATTTTTTTCAAACAAAATCATGTAATCTTGAATCCTCCCCTTAAACCCGTACCACACTCTCAGAACTCCTGTACTAAGCTACCACTTGTCTTAGAAGAAAGTGGTTAATTAGTTGCTCAAATGCATAATACATCTTGTTCGAATCCTTGTTACCAACCTGAAACATTACCTCTTCAAAGTTTTAAGTAGTAGATAATGGTTTAAGAACTCATCATATAAAGATATGTACATTTAGATAAACCCTACGGAGTCCAGGCATGGGGAGAACTCTGTAATGATGTACTGTTCATTCTCTGTGACAGTCAGAAGGGACGGGTAAGTGGGGCTTTTGATACCTTAAATTATCTAGACTCAAGCAGCAACCTCTTCTGCCGACTTTACTTACAGGCAAGTGAACACATTCACACTAGCAAATCAGCATGGGGTAAAATAACTACAGGATTTATCACCAGTCTTGGTAAACAAAAAGAAGTCACCTCATGTCATCCTGTTGTGGTCCAAATAATGGCAGATACGATTTTTTAGGTCATTTTCTCTGGAGGTATTATTTTCGCATTCATTATGAGATTTCTCAAGGCACTCAATAGTGCTCTAAGGAGAAGGTCACAAAAGCAGCCATGGAAATGCAGCAAGGTACACAAAGAGTGAATGACATTAAAATGTAGAAATGTAGTCAGAACTATGCATATTTTCAATATCCTTTGTATTGGAACTCATCAAACAATGTGTGACAGCTTTCAGAAAATGAGGATTGGCCTGGGGTGGTGGTTCATGACTGTATTCCTAGCAGGAGCCTGAGGCAGGTGGATCGCTTGAGCTCAGTAGTTTGAGACCAGCCTCAGCAAAAAGAAAAATAGAAAAACTAGCAGGGCACTGTGGCAGACGCCTGTGGTCCCACCTGCCTGGGAGGCTGAAACAAGAGGCTCACTAGAGCTCAAGAGTTTGAAGTTGCTCTGAGCTATGATGCCACAGCACTCAACCCCAGGCGACTGAGTGAGACTCTGTCTCAAAAAAAAAAAAGGAAGAAAGAAAGAAAATGAAAAAGATGATAATTGTTATAACAGAATCAGACCTAATATTTGAGTCAATGACCTAGAAGTAGATTCAACAGAAACCTTTGAACCAACAAAGAAGATGGTTTTGAGTTCATACGTAATTTTTACTTGAACACCTATTGAAACTAGGGATTTAGTTCATCTTTTCTGTGCATTTGAACTCAACTAAGGCCTTCAGAGCTGTTGGAAGGATATATATCTCATCTATCTCCTGCCTTGCTTCCTTTATCTTTGCTCTTGGACCAGCATTCTTGTCCTTGATTTTCCTGAAAAAGAATTTGGACAAGAACTGCTTTGAAGGGTCTGTTCACATGAAGAGTAGCTATTTTGAATTAAAAAAAAAAAAAGAAAATGGCACAAGCAGTTAGTTTTTTAAATAAATAAAGTCAGTGTAATCATGTTGATCAGAAGTTCTGATTATTGATTATCCATGAATGACTAAAAATATTATGTATTAAATAAAGTTTATTTTATTGAGAAAAATATTGGAAAGCATAAAGTGTTTGACATATAAAAATCCTAAAGGGTAGTCCTAAGTGGTGGTAAGTCTAGCAACAATAGCCAGGAAGTACAATATAGGAGACTAATGTTTTACATGCATCTCAGTTACTGGATAACTTTAATGTTTGTGGCATTTTCACACATAATCACATTTAATTTTCACAGTAACCTTTCATGGTTCTTATATTACTATTTTTCATCTGAGCATTTTCTCATTCAGAGAGCAAAAATAACTTTTGCAAGGCCACACAGCTAATATCCTTCAGAGCTATGATTAAAATATGTCTGCTGTACGTTATAGCATTTATTTTTCCACTCTGTCACATAGCCTGGAAATATTTAAGTCCATATCCGATCTGTTTAAGAACTAATCTCTATGAAATTTTCTCAACTAATATTTTTGGGTTTCTTTCCAATTATTGTTAGTTGCAGTTTACAAATCCCTCAAAGCAATTTGAGATTGTGCCCTTTCTTTTAAATAAGCAAGTCAACAGAAATGATATAGGCCATAATAATGGACCTCTTTTGTCACAAGGTTTTGTCACAAGTCTTGTTTTCTTTCTAGGTAAATTCTGCTTATATAATTAACATTAGTAATCCTGTTTAAGTAGCCTGCCCCGATTGCTTGAATAAGTCAAGTTCAGGTTCCTTTATTAAAAGCTTTCATATCACCATGGTTCTTTTCTTCATAGTATTTATTTACACTTCTAATTATGCATTTATTTGTGCAAAATGTTTGGTATTTCATCTAGCCTGTGGGGATGGTATGTGTTTATTCACTGTTGAATCCCTATCACAGTACCTCAATAAAGAAGGGCCCATTAGTTGGTAGGAAGATAATTGGACATGTAGATAGCTAGATACATAAATAAATAGGTAGAGAAAATAAGGGAGGAGATCAGGAAATGAATAGATTGTTTGGATTGCTGTATTGATAGGGGCTTTATAAATGAGCCAGAATGTAATCTGAATTTAGAAAAGGAACCAACAGCAAGATCTCAGTCCATATATTGAAAATATACTACTACCTTCATGACAGTTTTTATGTCTTTCCACCAAGTGCAAGAAGACACATACTAAATTAAGTCTCACAGTTTTTGTTTCAACATGAGTGGGAGTAGGTATATTCAGCAATTCAGCTGATTCACAGAGGAAATGAAAATTATTTTTAAATGAGCAGAATCCCACTTCCCCTCTGGTTTCCTTTAATACTGTGTACCTTTGAACTACAAATATTTCTTTATAAATAACCTTTACTAAAAGGTAAAATTAAAGCCACATTACCCTTTCTACAGCCTTCCACGATGCATTAGAAATAGAAGAAACAAGCAACTACATCTTGGTTTAGAGATAAGGGACATATTTGATTATTGTTTGGCTTCCATCATATCTGAAAAGACAATACAACCATATGGACTTTTCTGCTTGCTCGCCATACAAGACCCTTGGCACTACAGCCATTCAGTAAGCCTCATTCATGTGCCCACCCTAGCCATTACGGATGTCTCAGTTTTCATTTGTTGACAGAACTTTCTTGCTTTTGATTACCACCGAGATTATGTAACTCTATCCAAGTCTTCTTTATTTGTGCATCTGTTCATTTCCTTTTTCCAAATTTTCTGTCTCCCATGCACTCTTTTGGTCATTGCTCAGACTTTTGCTCTAAGCAAGTTAAAAAATAATTGTTGCTTTGCTACTGTGTTTTCATCAATTGATTTTAAAAGGAGACTCTTTCTGAAATGTAATATCTGGTTATTCCTTGCCCAGGTGCTTTGAAATATTCTTCTTGATCTTCTGGATAAAGAGATAGCTTCCAGACTCCTTCCATGCTGGCCCAAAGAGGATATTTACTTTGTCATGATTTAATTAAAAAAAAAAAAGAAAGAAAAGAATTTAGGGCTGTTTGTTCGAAGGTATTTTTCAGCCTTCTTATTGCAATGCAGTTGTCACAGACGCATCCCCCAGTCTCTCCCTTGGTTTCTCACCAGGAATGCTCCTCTCCTTTTGGTTATGTTTCTCTCTTATCAGATAATTGAGTTAAAAGCATATATAGTCTAGACAAGTTCTGTCAGATGAGACAAGATGACAAAGGAGCAAATTTCAAGAAATAATGACCATAAGAGGACATACGGTATGGTGTCCACTCCTGATTGATTGCCTTCATTACTTAGCTCCAGCCACAAAAAAGCCACATGCATTAAGAAATCTATACACTCCGCTCTCAGGCCTGCCTTCGCTTAAAATTTGGAAAAATCAGCACCATTTCTTGATGCAAAGAAGAGAATAATCAGGTGAAACAGAACAGAGAAAAAGCAAAGTTCCCACAAAATGAGAGTCAAAGGGACGCTATGAAGAAGACTCAGGTATAAAACCAGACAAAGAAAAGCAAATGAAAACAAAAACAAACAACTTTTTAGTTTTGCAGTCAATAGAGAGGGAGAAGAATGTATTGAGTGTGTTAAAAATTACTTTTGAGAGACAGGAGCCCTAAATTTTTCTTTTTTTTTTTTAATTAAATCATAGCTGTGTACATTAAAGCATTTATGGGGTCCAATGTGCTGGTTTTATACACAATTTCAAATACTTACAACAAACTGGTTAACATAGCTTTCACCACACTTTCTTAATTATTATGTTAAGACATTTATACTCTACACTTAGTAGATTTGACATGTACCCTTGTCTGATCTGGGCTAGTCTTTAATTCACTGTGCCACATCAGGAAAGTTACATAAACTTTCTGGTGCTCATTGTTCTCATTTTCAAAATAAGGAAGTAAGCTGAATTATTTCCAACTTATTTTGTAGATGTGAAATTTCTTGATACCAAAACAGGAGATATTATCATCTGCTAATATAATGCTACCATATCATAATCTGAGCAAAGTCTCTCTGATCAGGAACACTGGGTTCAAATATTACCTCTAATTTTTATTCACTCTAAGATCTTTAATAAAGATTTTAATTCCCTAAGCCCTGACCATCTCATCTATACATCTATATAGTAAGGATATTAATAATATGGGTGGGATTAGTTTGTTGGTGAACTAAGAAAGACAAATTTGTATTAAGCCAAGTCTGGCACTTGGTGCTCAGAGGCAAATACCTTGGAAGAAGAAACAAGCAGAAAGCTGCCTCTATTTGTTTTATAAATAAATTTCAAATCTTCTAATATGATATTAAAAATCACCTGTTGTCCAGGAGTGGTGACTCATGCCTGTAATTCCAGGGCTTCAGGAGACCTATATGGGAGGATCACTTGAGTCAGGAGTTGAAGAACAGCCTGAACAATAGAACAAGATCTTGTCTCTAAAAAAAGCACCTTTTCTCTCTTTTTTACAAAAGATATATTTAAAAAATTATTCAGGCATGGGTGTGCCCACCTGTAGTCCTAGATACTTGGGAAGCTAAGAAAGGGGGATGGCTTGAGCCCAGATATTTGAGGTTGCACTAAACTATGATGACACCACTGCATCCCAGCCCAAGTGACAGAGAGAGACCCTGTCTCAAAAAAAAAAAAAAATCATATGTTAATTGACCAAACCTCGTTCACTATATTCTTCCACCTACATTCTGCCTATCACTTATAATTAATATGTCAGTCTAGTCTACAGTGGAGCTGGGGAAGTAGGCCTGAGGCAACAGCCCAACTCTGCCTTTCACTGACTTTGACAGCCTCTCAGCTTCTGGGGAGTTCACCTCAGAACCAGGTAGCCATTGTCTCTGCCCCTAACAAGAATCTAGTATACGTGTGGCAAAGGATGATGCAACTTGCATAATTTGCAGTCTTAGCTATTCACTAAAGCCAGTCTGTCCTTAAAAGGGAAAGCACTTCAAGACCACAGAGCTTGGTTTCCATGGCAACAACACAGGTCAATAGCTATAGTTACACCTTCACCAGCCTTGATTGCATTCTGCAATTCACCATCTCTGTGCTTCCTTTTGTTTGAGTCTCTCTCATTTGCTTAATTCCCTTCTCTGTTGGGGGAATCTCAAAATGCAAAATTACAGGAACTGAATGTAAATTAAAAGCCGTGGAGGCTTTAATAAAATGCTGAGGGCACTGTTTATCTTATAATTCCTTGATATATGCTTCTTGAAATTGAATCCTACATCCTCAACTTTAGAATCTTGCTTCCTATATCCTACTGCATTTAGAAATTTTTTGCTTGCAATAGCCTGTAGTCTTTTGGAAAACTCAGGATCATTTCTGCCTTCTAAGATCCTATTATTCTGACATGATGAATATCGGATTTGTTAGGATAAAGTCCAAACTCTCTAACCTATTATAGAAAGCCCTGTATCATCCGAACTTCACTTAAAGAGACTTCCTTCATCTTGTCCTTTTCCTTCTCCACATTATACTCAAGAAGGGTGTTTTTTTAATCTCCTCTTGGGTTCTTGAACACAAAAGAACACAATTATCGTGACTCCTTTGTCATATGAGCCCTCTACGTGCTAAGACAGTGTCTGTTTCTACATTCTTCACCCACCAAAACCTCCACTGAATTCCCAGTGCCCTCCCAGGGTTCAAAACATCATAGACACCTGATAACTATTTGTAAGGTAACTGAAATCACTTTACCTTACTAGATCATTTCAGCTGTTTGCTATAAATTTCACGACCTTGATGTTCTTTGACCTCTGTCTATACCACTAGAAGCATCTGTGAGAAGAAGCTTCTCATTCAAGGTATGTTTGCAATCCTTTCAGCCTCCAGAAGAATATCAATGCATAGCCACTCACTCATTGTGGACAAGTTCTAAAATCCCTGGTCTGGTTCATTGTTTCACGACAGGTTCCGTTAAACCTTGATACCTAGGACTAGCTCACTGTAGTTCTTCAAACAATATATTTTAAATTTAAGTAGTAAATAAAAGTGCTAATTCAATAAAATAAACGGCATTACTGAGCCATGCACCCGTAGGTATCAAATAAGTCCTCTAGCTTCTGTCCCCTGGGCCTGGGGCCCCTTCTTCCTATGACATACACAGTATTGCAGTAAAGAGCTCATCACTTAGAATGCAGGGAAGAACAGGGATGACATGTTGTTTCCCAAATGTGACTCCACCTGGCTTCAGGGACTGGGAATCACAAGGATAAACCTTATTTGTTTGGGGCAAGCATCGATGTTGAGAATGTAGCTACTCAGTACAGCAGCCACCTCGCCCCCGCCCCACAATTTTCCATGGTTGCAACCATTTGAGGCTCCAGTGACCAGTGATCAACCCATTGTCTATGCACATGAAGTGGAATTCCTAAATAATTCATAAATCTTGCACTGTCCTGCTCCATCCCACCTAGGACATGGATCATCCCTTTGTCCCGTGTTCCCACTCTGCCACTGTTCCCTTGCTCACTGCTCACTCATCAGCAGGCTCACTTATGAGACCCACTGCCACGGTTTGGCAGGACTTGTGTTCAAGTCACCCTTACTTGACTTAATTATGGCCCCCAAATTCAAGAGTCGTGAGGCTGGAAATTTGAATATGCCTAAGAAAGTCATAAAGTGCCTCATAAAGTCATAAAGTGAAAAGGTGACCATTCTTGACTTAATAAGGAAAGAAAAAATAAATCATATGCTGATATTGCTGAGACCTATGCTGAGGACGTCAATTCCATCTGTGAAATTGTAAATAGTGTATTGTTATAATTGTTTCATTTTATTATTAGTTATCTTTGTTATTCTCTATGCCTAATTTATAAATTAAACTTTATTATAGGTGTGTATACATAGAAAAAAGCAGAATGTATGTAGGGTTTGGCTGTTGGTACTGGAACCTATCTCCCATGGGTAAAGGAGGCCTATTGTACAGCACGTATTCGATATCATAATAATTTGAGGTCAGTGTTTTTAACACTTGAACATTTTTTGAACCATCAGTTTTCTTTTTTAAATTATTAGCAGGTAACCTGTGTAATGAATATCCTCCCCTCAAGTCTGAGTTTTCTATTGCATCACTAATTTAATCTCTGTCCTGATTGACACCCCAACCTTGACCCCAATCCATGAGTTTGGTCTATGTTTAATTTCAGATATTTGAAGGACACCGGATACAAATTAACAGTAGAAGGCCAGGCATGGTGGCTCACATCTGTAATCCTAGCAATGTGGGAGGCTGAGGCAAGTGGATTGCCTGAGTTCATGAGTTCAAGACCAGCCTGAGCAAAAGTGAGACCTCGTCTCTAAAACTAACTGAGTGTTTTTGTGGACACCTGTAGTCCCAACCACTCAGGAGGCTGAGGCAAGGGGATCACTTAACCCCAAGAGTTTGATGCTGCTGTGAGCTGTAACGCCATGGGACCCTACTAAGGGCAACATAGTGAATCTCTGTCTCAAAAAACAAAAACAAACAAACAAAAAACCCCCAAACTATTAGCAGATGCTGAGCTATCTGGGTGAAATGCTTAAAAAAAAAAAAATCGGAGCAGGAGAGTGCAGGTATGAAAGTCTAGATCGCCTAACCCTAGAGAAAGAGTGATGTAGAAAGCAGTGGGAAGTCAAAGAAAGGCCACAAAAAAACATGAACATGAACAGCTGTGCTGAGCTCACACAAGTTAAAGGAGGCTTCACAGGCGCCGAAGAGGGGAAGAAGAGGAAGCCAGAGTATATGCCACAACGTGATCCTAGAAGATAAACACTAAAGGGTAGATACTGGACTTATCACCCTCCGAATTTTAAAACAAAGTAGTTATCACGACTTAGAATAGCAGTTAAAAATGTATCTGCTGGGTGATATAACAACATACTATAGACTATCAGCCTAAAACCATAGGCATATTTTCTTCGTAGTTCTGGGGGCTAAAAAATCCAGGATCAAGGTGTTGGCAGATTTTGTTCTTGCAAGGGCTCATTCCCTGGCTTGCAGAGGGCTGCTTTTCTGCTGTGTTCTCTCCTGAGAGAGAGAGAGAAACACAAACTCTCTGCATTCTTCTCCTAAGGAAACGAATCCAATCATGAAAAGCCCACCCTGACAACCTCATCTAAACCTAATTACCTCCCAAAGGCCTCACCTCCAATCACCACCACGTTGGGAGGCAGAGCTTCCACATATGAATTTCGGGGAACACAAGCATCACGTCCGTAACGATGTGGGTACAGACATCATCTGCACACTCTTTGTTTAGTCCCTTAATCTCTCCTCCGTGGAGCCCAATATCCTAACCTCCCACTGCCCGGTCTCCTCTCCTCCTACTCTACCTGGTCTAAGCATAACGGGGACTTTGGAAAGCAGAGCTTTCCCTGGGCTGAGCCAGCGTCCACTTGCTGCGGAGATCAGTGACAGGCTGAGGAGTGAGGAATAAGGCAGATTGTGGTCAAACGTTTCCAGGTGCAGGCTGAGAGCGAGGTGGAGGAGCCAGGTGTTCCTTGTCGCTAATGGGGGCCGCAGAGCTTCCCAGAGTCTGGCCACAAATCCCAGACTGTGACCTCCCCCACATTCCTGTGAGTATAGAGCAAAGTCACACTCAGTACCTCTGATGCTGCTCTCTCCCTCCCCAGCCCATGTTCTTCTCCCTTTAATAGTGGAGCACATGGTCACTTTTGCTCCTAGTTTATCCCAAATACAAACTGCTGCTCTCAATCGATGCAAACCAACTTTCATCCTTCACAGACAATGTTTACTTTTAAGATTTTAGGAGGGCAGAGAAATAGTGTCATAGAGAGTGGTTGGTCCCCAACCTTTTTTTTTTTTTTTTTTTGTTTTTGCATTTTTTGGCTGGGGCTGGGTTTGAACTCGCCACCTCCCGTATATGGGGCCGGCACCCTACTCCTTTGAGCCACCGGTGCTGCCCCTGATCCCCAATCTTTTTGGCACCAAGGACGGGATTCATAGAAGACAATTTTTCCATAGATGATGTGGGAGTGGGGCGGGACAGGAGGCAGGCGGTGATGCTGTGCAGCTGGAACTGGCCCACAGCCCAGCGGCTGGGCATGGCAGGCACAGAGGGTGCAGATCGAAGGCCAGAGAGAGACAGAGTCAGAGGACGGAGAGGAAGAGGAAGAAGAGGAGGAGGGGGAGGAGAAGTACTGGTGAGGAGGGAGGGGGAAGAGAAGAGGAAATAGAAGAGGGATGAAAAATGAAGGGCGTGTGTAGTAAATAAAGTTGAATGTCTACAGCCCTCATTTCCTCCACTTTCCCACCCCCCAAAACTGCTAGTAAGGTATGGAGGGGGAGGTTTTCAGTTGATGAAAAACTTACAATTAATTTATAAAGGATGTTGGGCGGTGCCTGTGGCTCAGCCCCATGTACTGAGGGTGGCGGGTTCAAACTTGGACTCAGCCAAACTGCAACAACAACAAAATA
>CAUYRH010018696.1:0-20069 GCA_963574655.1 Perodicticus potto
AGTTCAATCATGGAGTACAGTGTGCGGGCTTCATATACAATCTAAGATAATTTCATCCGTCTATTCGACATAACATTCGTGAGATTTTCTCATTTACTGTGTGAGAACATTTGTGTTCTGCATTTAGTAGTTTTCTCCTGACCCTTTAAAGATGGACCTCAAGTGTGATCTCACCCTTTATCCTCTCTCCTCCACCCTCTCCCTCCCCTTCCCTCCCTCTCCCCTTCCCCCATCTTCTTGTGCAATAACTGGGCTGTAACCTTCACATGAAAGATATAAATTTGCTTCATATTAGGGCTGTATACATTGGATACTTTTTCTTCCATTCTTGAGATACCTTGCTAAGGAGAATGTGTTCCAGCTCCATCCATGTAAATATGAAAGAGGTAAAGTCACCATCTTTCTTTAAGGCTGGGTAATATTCCATGGTATACAAGTACCACAATTTATTGATCCATTCATGGATCGATGGGCACTTGGGCTTCTTCCATGACTTAGCAATTATGAATTGGGCTGCATTAAACAATCTGGTACAGATATCTTTGTTGTAATGTGATCTTTGGTCATCTGGGTATATACCAAGTAAGGGAATTATAGGGTCAATGCAATTCTACAGAACAACAGACATGAGATGATCTAGAACTCATTAAATCCTTTTCTCTCCCCTACCTCTCCAGCTTTACACTGCTGGGTCCTCAAAAATTCCAGGACTAGCAGCAAAAAATGTACAGAATACTGAATGTCCATCGTTGCTGACTTCCTTCACAGAAAGCCTGCCCGATATAATTTAAGCAGCTGTGTTTCTAGGCGATAAGGGCAGTCCTTTCACATCCTGGACACCATGGTATCTCAAAAGGAAAGAGTCAGGAATGGGTAAAAATTCAAAGTCTTGCACTAGTAAAATATATTTAGAGTAACGAAAGGGAAGAAAGAAGCTTTCTCAGCTTAAAAACGGAATATTGCACCACAATAGAAAAACAATGCCACAAGTAAGTAGCAAATAATCTATTTGTAGCATTGCCACTGTTTCCAACAGAAACAACCCAAGAAGACAGACTTACCTGTGGTGAACATAGCCCAACATCTGCACATGACCTTAATTCATCATCATAAAATAGGGCTTATTATTTTCATTTGTGAATATGAACTCTCAGAGAAATTCAGAACCTGCCTGGGGCTCACCCAGTCCTATACAGCTTTGCAACTAATACTCGATTTATTGTCCTGGGCTACTACTTCAACCAATACTGAAAAACAAGTTCATGAAACAGATGAAAGGAGGGAGATTACACCCTGAAAGCAGAAGAACTACTGCAGGCTGGCAACCTCTTTTCCCCTCTAGCTGCTGCTGACTTGCCCACAAGAAGACTGGCTCACCTATCGGTCCATTAAAAGATTCATCCAATCGTTAGTAGATTTCTGCAAAAAGCCCTGAGGGAAAGCAAAAACCCAACGTGTTCATTCTTTAATCTTGCTGATTTCTGCTGGAGCTACAGTAAATACAGATTAACGTAGACCTATATTCTAGCTGATAGAAAAGCCATCCAGAGCAAATCCAACACGGTCCCCTTCATGAGAATGAACTGGAACTGGGGACAGTACAGGTATAAGCATGTTCTCACAACCAAGCAACCTGGCTGCGAAGTGAGGGCTGAGGTTGTAGGGAGAGTCCAGGACCAAAAGATGCACAGGCTGAGGAGCAGGGCCATCAGAGCAGTCATCATCCCCACTTTTGAGACTGAAAGGAGGCACCCACAATCCACAGGAATAAGCTTGGACTGGCCCAGGGAAACCTGATCATCAGGGGCTTTCTTCCTAAGCCTTTTAAGGGAGCTGCAGTTGTCTCTAAAAGAAGAGGAAGCCACCAAACGAGTGGTGGACTTTAATCCAACAGTGCACTTTACAAAGACCATCTGGCCCCTGAGTGGAGAAGGGGTTAGAAGAAGAGGCTATCAATCCCCAGCAGCTCCATCCGTGAGAGATGTCCACACCTGTGCTCACAAGCATGAGCAAACCAGCCAAAGAAAATTCAGCATCCAGAGCTAATTTTAAACCCACTAATCTTGACCTAAATTAGATACCAAGAAGTTGAATCCTTCTAGTGCCGAAGCTAACCGCCCACTCACATGCTCCTCCCCTGGCAAGGTCTGTTGTGTTGCAGAAAGTGGAGCCAACCCTTCCGGCCAGAGGGCACCATCTGGAAAAGGAACAAGCCATTGGCCTCAATAAGGAAACAGTCACCAAAAGCAAAACACAACCACAAAAGTATCCATCTGGATTGTTCCAATCACATCTATTCAACAAATATTTGTTGAGCATCTCCTATGTGTTGGTGTGGCAAATGTATAAAGATAACTGAGGCACCGCTCCCACCATCAAGAAACTTACAGGCACACAGGGCATAATACTATGTGAGAATTGTGGCAAAGCTCAGCCCAGTGCTAAGAGCACAGAGGAGAAGCAGGTGACACGCAAGCTGAGGCCCCGGGCTTAGCAACACCCAGCTCTCACACCTGGGAGCTTGCTCGGAATTCAGAATCTCAGCCACAGCCCTAGACCAACTTAATCAGAACCGTACCTCAGCAAGGGCCCAGGCTATCTGTGTGCACATGAACGTCTGAGAAAAGGTGACTTAAAGTATAAGGACGAGTGAGCCCGAGGCAGGCAAGTGGAGAGGATGCAGAAGCCAAATGACTGGTGTGAAAGGATGGTTGCCCATTCCCAGATTGCAGAGAGCAACATGCCTGGAGCACGGAATAACAGGCCAGAGATCATAAAAGGAAAGGCTTTGGAGGGGAGTAGAGGAAGACCAGGTAGAACCTTGAGCTCCTGTGATCACAGGGCTGAGACATATCACTTACCTGGCAGCAGAGACACCCAGGAGCTCAGGTGGCCTGGACCAGCTTCAGAGTAGAGGGAGTCAGGAGTTGTCTCGCACAGACTGAAGCACTTGGAAAGGGGAGCTTAGCTGATTTTGTGAAGCTAAGGACACTTCTTTCTGGAGACACTCTTTTGCCCTTAGTCATACTCCCTTCCAGCCACATTTGTGCCAAAGAGTAAAAAGAAAAGCATTCCAAGGGCCTCCCCCACTGGATCACAGTTCCAGGAACTATGCGTGGGCAGAGTTGCCCCAAATTATCAACTTACAGGAATTACCTGGAGCATTTTTCAAAATTCAGATCCTCAGGCCCCATTGTACCCTGTGGCATCAGAAACTCAGAGGAGTGGTTTGCAGAGAACAGGCTCAGGAAACCTGGGGTGTGTGGGACAGGAGTGGAGGGCAGCATGATCCTATCCTGGAGCAGGTGGCAAGTCTCAGCACCTACCTCCCATCACAAGAACTCAAGAGGGCAGAAGGCTCTGACTCCGCTGAAGGGGTTCTTTTTCTTTTCATTTGTTTTGTTTTGTTTTTGAGATACAGTCTCACTTTGTCACCCTGGATAGAGTACCCTGGTGTTATAACTCACAGAAACCTCAAATTCCTGGCCTCTAACAATTCTCTTGCCTCAGCCTTCCAAGTAGCTGGTGCCCAACACAACGCATGTCTATTTTTAGAGACAGGGTTTCACTCTTGCTCAGGCTGGTCTCGAGCTCAGGCGATCCACCTGCCTCAGCCTCCCAGAGTGCTAGGATTGCAGGCATGAACCATAGTGCCCAGCCTGAATGAGTTCTTGAGAGTTTGTTCAGGTTACACAGAGGGGACAGAATATGAAAAATAGGCTCGCTTCATCCTGACATCAAAAGGTGTCATACTTGATATGCTAATGATACATCTCCCCCCTGTATTTGATTCATTCCCCCATACTCTTCATGCAATACCTGTTATACAAGCACCTAATGGGTATAGGCAAGAAACGAGTTTTCTGATAGATGAATGGATCCACCGATGTTAGTATGAGTTGACTTCTGAACTTCGGCAAGGATGAATATTTATACATGTGTATATATCTGACTCAGTGTCTTTATACCTTTTGAAAAGATAAGTCTAGAAGAAAAATGGGCAAAAAGCATGAATAGGCATTTCACAGAAGGAAAAATTAAAAGGCCAGCAAATATGTTAAAAGATGTCCAGTTGATACGCAATCAGGAAAATACTAATTAAAATACAAAATACCATTTCCTACCCATGAGATTAGCAAACACTTGAAAGTGTGACATTTCCAGGGGAAACTGGAAACTCTACTGAACAGCTGGTAGAAGTAGAAATGGGCATAACCGCTTTAAAAAATGATTTGTGATTACCTAGCAGAGGTGCCAATGAGCACGCTGAGTTCTTCTCCCAGAGAGAAAGCCCAGAGAAACTCGTGCACTGGGAGATAGGTATAGGAATGTTTACAGTGGCATGCCTTATAATGAAATGAAAGTGGAAGTAATTCAAACCACCATACAGAAAAAAACTGACAAAATAGATTTATACATATGTGTGTGTGCACGCATAAACACGCATGCAAAGCACACACATATACATACACCTACTACTCACGTTGGTCTGATAGATTTTGCAAATAAAATATTTAGTCCTCAGTTCATTTAGTGATTCACAGTGATCATAATTCTTATCATTATTTTCACCATTTATTAAGCCATGTGCTGGATTTTTTCTACATATCTCTATCATAAAAACCTTGTAAGATATAATTATTATGTCCCAGTTAGAGAAAATAAAGTTGAGTGATGCCTTCTGCCTAAGATAACATCACTTGGAAATACTGCAGCTCGGATTTGTACATGTTAACTCCAAAGCCTAAGTTCTTTCTACCATATCTCAGGAGTTTTATCCAGTGGAGTCTTCATCACAACAGCATCTGTGAAACTCATTATCCTGATGATGACTCTTCACAGTCATGCTGTAGTAACTGGTCTTGGCTTCCAGAGCTAGGGCCATCTACCAAATCCCTGGCTCCCCCGCTGAGATGTTTCCCTGCTGTTGCTCCAGGTTCAGGAACTCTGTCCAATTAGCTTCCTTCCAGGTTCCCATCACTCTAAAGCAGTGGTTCCCAACCTGTGGGTCACGACCCACAGGAACTGTATTTAAGGGTCGCGGCATTAGGAAGGTTGAGAACCACTGCTCGAAAGAGTCATCTTGATCCCTCTCTCCCCACCTGCTCGGCCACTCAGCCTCACTGATGACTTATTCCATCTCCAGCTTTCATCTTCCGCATCTGCTTCTTCCTTTGGTCCTTCCCCTCAGCTTACAAACATGCTCCCCATGACATCTTAAAAAATGCCCTTGGCTTTCACTCTGAGATGCCCGCACACACCCAGTTCTCTGTCCCACTTCCTCCTCCACCCAGCTACTGGAAAGAGCCCAGCCTGTCCCACACTGCCAGGTCCTTGCCAGCCTATCATTGTTTCACCCCATTTCCTCATCTGTAAAATTGACACAACCACGCCTTGTCCTTCCTGGGGTTCTGTGAGCTCATTTCCATTTCTTGAAAATATGTTCTCTCTTGGGATTCCATTTCACGCCTTACTTTTTTCCTAGTCCTGCAACTTTGTCTCTTGTCTCTGTCATCTGTTCAGGGATCAGTCCCTACCTCCATATCTGACCTTTATGTAGAGAAGTGGACAGCGGATGATGTAGACTTGACCTCTCACCTGTAAGCTGTCAGTCCCAGCCCAAACCTCAATCTCACAGAACCCACTCCTCACCAATTGCTCCTCCTCACCACCATCTGGAAGCTTCTTAGACCTGAGACTTTGTGACCACCACGAACTCTTTTGTTTTCCCATCATGGAACACTCACTAAATTCTGTCTTATTCTATACAACCCATAATGTTTTAATCAAGCCCTTCCTTATCATCAGCAACCCTTGAAGCTGCTTTATCCCTAGTCTTGGCCCCAGCTCTTCCTAATCCCTCCCTTCCTAATCTCTCCCCGCCCATCTATACCTTCCCTCCTCTTGTCCTGAAAACCATTCCAGAAAGATTTTCCTGAAGTACAGCCCTTTCCTGCCGCTTCCCCACCTTCTGCAGCCTCTGCCAAATAGAACCCCAGGATCAACTCCCTTTGGTAGAAACTGAGTGATCGGTACAAGCAGCCATGCTGAGGAGTCTTTACCTCTGCATACAGCTGTAAATACATCACATGGGTTTAGACACTCACAGACCACAAAGACCTAACCCTGACAAGTGCTCAGAGTGGAAAAGAGTAGTTCGTAAGCTGATGGACCAAAAGTTTCTTCACATATCTGTTTCTTGGTAAAACTATACATGAAGGCCATGATAAAAGAAAAGCTCTTTTTTATTTTCATAAACTTACTTGCTTGCTATACAAATGCCCTTCATCGCACACGAGGGAGGCAGCAAACATTCACCTATTATCTCCTTTACTCTAACGTTTAAAATCAGAGGTAGCACAGCAGTGGCCCCGCATCCATAACTTTGCTATTTAAAAGCCAATGTTTAAAAATTAGAAGTTCCTTTCAAATCTGGAAAGCTGGTCTTCAAACCTCACCTGGCCAGGTAATACCAGCTCAGCACCGCATGGCAGGGAGCCAATGGGAGGACAGTAATAATCGGCTGCCCCTTTGGCCAGGTCACCCACTCTGCCCTTGCCACATTCACGTCTGCATCACCTGGGTCATTTAGATAACCTATCTGGCCCTCTACGATTCAGGAATCTGATGCTTTGGCCCCTAAACAATAGGTTTTATTATAATTTACATAAAATAGCAGTGGAATCCTTTGACATAAAGGATGCCCTGTGAGCTCATACTGAGTGACACCTTTTAGGTGAGCTCCATTGGCCCTTTATGAACTCGCTGAAGAAGCGTGTTTGTTTCAGATTGTGCATTTCCAGCTTCTTGGGAATGTCCAATAGCACGGATGTTTGAGCACATCCACCACTTCCAATGTATTCCTGCCCTCATCCAGCAAGCCTCCCAGCCATAAACAAACACAACATTGGTATAATATATCTCATATTTTGCAAAAAGAAACTATTACCACATGTGCTTCCGAATGCTTATTATTCCTTTGTGAATAATTCATTCTAGTACACTTCCAGGAATATGGGCTAGAATAACTTGTGCTGCCCTCCAAGATAATCTGTTTTCTTTAAACACTCTAGAACATGCTTAATTACATTTCGTAATTTGAATTTATCACAATTTGTGCTTAATCCTTTTCTTCCCTTTTCTATTTTCCTTCTTTGTCTATTCTATTTTAACTTTCTACTCTGTATTCCACAAGGTATAATCTTAACTTAAATTTTGTGGTTTGTGGCTTAGTTTTGCTTCATTCATTTTTGCAGTTGTTTTTTCTTACATTGAGTGAAACATTTGACTTCTCTGCTATTTTAGTTCCTGGGAGTATCAGCCTTTGCTGAGCCTCCAAAGGTGTCAAAAGTGTCACTTGCCTTGGCCTTTCCTTTTCTCTGATTTGTTGACTCTAATGCCTTTTTTAACTTTCATGATCTTGCAGCTCCTCTATAATTTTGGCTTCCCCAGTTTCGTGCCTGACTTTGGTGTTGTTTTTCCAGACTCTCACCTTGTGACCCAACCAGAGGTCTAGTCAGAAGTTTCCATTTGCCTTTCAGGAATGAGCTGTTATCAAACGATCACCACCTCATAAACACACTGGCCTGCCAACTGCTAGCACAGCATTCTACAGAAGGAGACGGACGCTTAGTTCAATGTGGGCTTTGGAAACATAAATTTCCTTCAGAAGGAAACGTGGCAATGCTGGATGCGGACACTCCTCACTGAGAGCCAGCATCCCATTTATTCAGTGAACCCTTCACCCAATTCCCTTCCTCTGATGCACTCCGAAACCTGATGGCTGAAAAGAACTGTGCCACATACCTGGCAGAGGTTGGATCAAAACACTGTTTGTCTAGAGTTTTCCTCGTGTCCCACCCTCTGCATGCCTGGCCCTAGCCCAGTGTGCTGGTTAACTTGGACAGTGAAGGTGAGAGAGGAGCCAGAGTTGTATATGGGAGTGCAACCTCTTCCAAAAACTGGTCCTACAGCTTGGCATTGCCCCTGAGCCAGGGCCCATGTATGCCTGGGACCCTTGTATCAAAGAATCCAGGAACCCACTCTCAGGAGAATACCAAAGAGCACTGCCTGATGGCAAGCAGCCACCAAGCCTGCTCAGTGGCCCGGGAGGAATGTAACACTGTGCCCTTGGCGTGGCTCCCTCCCCACAGCCTGGCCGGTCCACACTGCCAACAGCCCACTTACATTCCAAGACTTTATGTGTGAATCACAGTTAAGCCCCCACTCCCCCACAGAGACGGCCACCCACTGCCTCAAGCCCTCTGGAACTTTCAAGGACTTTGGGTCCTTCAGCTTAGACTTTTAAAACAAAGGTCACATACACCACTCATCCGAAGTCTGCAGAAACATCTGTTTGCAAGTTGGCTATAAAAGAATATCAATTCAATAAGAAAGACATCTTTTTCATTCCTAAAATGTTTCTTTATTAAATAAAAATTCTCAGGAGGCCCGAAAGGCCAATTAGTGCTTGCTTAATGCACGATATTAATAAAGGCTATGGGCGAGTATGACCCGTAGCTGCATCATAAAACTCTGCACATGAGCAGTGATGGTGGAAGCAAGAGTAAATTAGGAGACCAAAAGAGAAGGCAAAGAGAGATTACGCCTCTCCACAGACTCAGGCCTGTCCCCTGCTCTTCTTCACAGGCAGGACTGGAAAGGTGAAGGTCAAAGGTGCCATCTTGCTGTTCTGCAAACTTCCCCTTTACCACCTCTGTTTCAGGGCAGCAGCAGCAGCAGGACCCCAGCTGGGGCTCCCAATCCACTAGGTGTCTGCAGGGAGGCCGAGTGCTGCTGCAAAAACTTCTTTCCCCAAGGCCACAGGCTTAGCAGTTTGCTTCAGTAAATACCAAATCCTCCCCAAACGAAAAACTTAACATTACTCCCGGTGGTTTTCCAGCCTTGACCACTGGACTTGCAGCCCTCGGAGCCTCAGGTAGAGTTTGAGGTCTCTCGTAGGGTGTTGTAGGTCTCTACAGGGCAGATGAAAAAGAATTTGGGCAAGGCGGGTGTGGCGGCACGCACCTGTAGTCCCAGCCACTCAGGTAGCTGAGGCGAGGATCACTTGAGCCCAGGAGTTTAGGAACCAGCCTGGACAACATAGCAGGTCCTCATCTCAAAAAAAAGAGAAAAAGAATACCCTGTACTTCCATGCAGTGGTGTTAGACACTTCAGTTCACATCTCAGCCCTCACCCTTCCTGGCTGTTCCACTTGGGACAGGCCACTTGGCTCTCCAAGCCCTGGTTTCCTCTGCTGTAAATAGGCGCAAATGTCCAGCATTACACAGGAGGATGCATGTGACAGAGCTTAGGCCCCTGCCTGGCCCATGGCACCCACAGCCCAGTCAACCTCAACTCTACCATCCTGTCCTGCTTTCCCTCCTGCATGGATCATGAAGTCATTTTAACAAGCAAGCAAACTAGCTCATAACCAAGCGAGACACAGGCCATGTTTATTCACGCTTTTCTCCCCTGGCATCTTAAACACAAAGCCTAAGGATTCTTACGGTTTCTGAAAGAGAACAATAGAAAAGGAGCGTTGTCACATGATCAGTAATTTATGGTCTTCCCTCTGAAGGGGAAGCTAAGATTAACAGGTGACACTGACATGTGAATCCCATACAGGGTGCTTCCTGCTTGGCGCCCCCCAGATCTGCAGACTCCCAGGTAGGGAAACCAGACCAACGCTGGTGAACACACAGACTTCCCGTGTATTTCCTCTTAGTCAAAGTGCAGGATTCAGTGTGCTTCTGAAATCACACACCCAGACCCATCTGGCAAATCCTTTAGTCCAATCTAGTTTGAAAAACAGAAGGTCTCATGAAAGCAAGTATCCTGTTTAAGAGAAAGTTTGTGCCTCTGAAAAACCAGCTCTAAAGCTCCAGAAAGCCAGTGGGCAGTGCGCAGGGTTCCAGATCAAAAGGCCCCCACTGCACCCTGGCCTCACTCGGGAGTCACTGGGAGTGCCAGAGTCCTCCCCTAAGCCACAAACACTGTCCGTGAAGCCTGCCTTTCAGTCCTATACTCCTTGGCATGAATTATTTCAACCTGGGTAGCTTAACAAGAATCCAAGATGAGTGCAATGAAAGAACATTTTGTTTTGCTTTGGGACTGGGGATGTAAGTTGAGGGGTGAGAGAGGGAGCAGAATTAAGACAATATCTATTTCAGTGATTCTCAAATCACCTTGCTTAATTTCTTTAAGGGTTTGTTTAAAATGAAGATTCCCTAAGCCATCGCCAGGAGGAATCCAAGAAAGTACAATTTTTTAACAAACTTCTGCCCCAATAACATGGTCCTAAGACCACAATCTGGACAAACTGGACCTGGAAGTGCCACCCAAAAAATCCCTAGAACCTTAACTTGAGACAGAAGTTAAATCCCCGCAAACTAATTACCAGGAAAAGAAAGCCCTGAATGTTCAGGACTTGGAGAAGGAATTTCCTGGTGCATCAAAGGCCCCAGCAGACCCACACAAGGCTGCCTCCATCTGCCCACGCCGTCCCCACACCCAGAAGTCCCTCTCCTAAGACTTTGATCTTGGACTCTGACACTATAGCATATTCTTTGAAATTATGCTGTTCCAGAAAAAAAAAGAAATGACCGTGGAAATCCATTAAAAACACTTGTTGTTCAGTCACACTGGGGAGTCAAATCATAGCTCCTGAAACATAATTAAATAAAGTAATTGACACATAAAATTGTCTGCCCTACAGGCTTTAGCTTTTCACTAAATAAGAATCAAGTGTATCCAAATTAATCACACATTTTTTTCATGAAATTTAAATTAGTAAGATGTGTGTACATGTACGCGCATGTGTGAGCACATGGGTGTGGGGCGGGGTGCCTGTGTGCCTGGGCACACACAGGAGATCAACTAATTAGCCAAGAAATCCTTGCTTTAGCAGGCAATAAAAACGTAACTTGAAATTTTTCAATTCAAAAATTTAAAAAACCGTTGCTGCATATAAACTTAAAATAGTCGTTTCCTATGTTGAAACCAGTTTCTTCACAAGATTCATTTAAAAACTCTGTTCTGGTCCTAGATAAAAATACAACTTTGCTTTCAAATTATGCCATCCCCAAAATAATCATTCCGTTTAAAGATATACATTCTTACTCTGTGACTGAAGTTTTCCAACCTGGACCAAGGAGGGGAAAAAAAACAACCAAGAGAAAAAGAAAAAGAATGTTATTCCAGATGACTTACCTAGGAGCTGTCATCCGTGAAAACAGTCACAACATGCCACACTGGAAGGAAAGCAGGATATGGCAAATGGAGAGACAATGTCCAAGCCACAGATACCCCCAAAATAGCTAATGATTCAGAATAAATATCAACCAAGAAATCAGGCTCGGTGCCTGTAGCCCAGTGGTTAGGGTGCTGGCCACATATACCAGGGCTGGCCAGTTCGAACCCAGCCCAGGCCTACTAAAAACAACAATGACAGTTACAAGAACAATAAAAATTAGCTGGGCATTGTGGTGGGTACCTGTAGTCCCAGCTACTTTGAGGCTGAGGCAAGAGACTCACTTGAGCCCAAGAGTATGAGGGTGCTGTGAGCTGTGATGCCATGGCGCTCTACCCAGGGTGACCGAGTAAGAAAAAAAAAGAAATTAGAAGATTTTAAGGGAAAAAAAACCCAGAAATTAGAAGATTGTTCAGAGGCTGATTGCAGGAACTGCTTCTGCAATAGTTCCATCAAGTATTGTTAAGAAAAACTACCCCAAATTTGGAAATGAAGCAAAAAGGTGAGTAGGCGTCCTTCCAAGGTGACATAGAGTGTCGTCTAGCAAAGCCACATAGGGGACACCTGATGCCTTACAAAAGATGAACTTGAGACTAAATATTGACTACTCTTTAGGATTCAGATCGTAAAGTCAGATGTTAACTTGCAGAAGATTGATAAGCTGCAAAAAACTTTCTGTTCCACAGAAGAAGGGATCCAAAAATGTATGTGTTTTCACCTTGTCACCATTATATATCTCAATTGTGTCTCAGCAAATTTTATTCCGGCATCGTTTTGTGTCTTTGACTATATATACTTACCTCACACTCCTTTGAACCAGCTTTGCCAACCTCTCATTCCCTCGTTGATGAGTTAAATAAATCTTGAGGCATGTTCAAGTCATACTCTTTTTTTTTTTTTTTTTAGAGACAGAGTCTCACTTTATCGCCCTTGGTAGAGCGCCATAGCATCACAGTTTATGGCAACCTCCAACTCCTGGACTTAAGCGATTCTCTTGCCTCAGCCTCCCAAGTAGCTGGGACTACAGGCACCTGCCACAACACCCTGCTATTTTTTGTTGCAGTTCGGTGGGGGGCTGGTTTCGAACCCACCACCCTCGGTATATGGGGCCAGTGCCCTACCCACTGAGCCACAGGCACTGCCCAAGTCATACTCCCCATTTATTGAAAATTATCTGTTGGGACTGACCTTACCATTTGGTTCACCCATCTCCCTGTCCTGGAAACTAATTCCTATTCTGTTGTTTGCCACTGAAGTATGAGCTTAAAAATCATTTCCAAAATACCATGCAGCTGCGGAAGGTCCCATGGCTCACAGTTGTCATCGATCCACATACTGAACACAATCACAGCAGCTCTTCCTCCGACCAACACCGGACAGACTCCACCATTCTCTGACTGGACTAAGGCTCGGCATGCAACCAAGGCGCACAGATGTGAGTCTCCGTAGAAATAGAACAAAACAAAGAGAAGACAGGACACATGTGTGCCTTCTGAAGCCCAATACCCCATTTCACTGGCAGTGCAGAACTGAAGCAGGGGATCCTCAAGAGCATGAAAGGGGGCGAGCGATAGAAAGACAGAGCAGCGGCCAAGTGAGGGCACGTGCAGGAAACACACTCAGTTTTGCAGAACCAGCCTCCACTCCCACACACCGTCTGTTCTGGTGCTATAAGCAGACTCCCAGGGAGGTTGGCAATGCCAGTAAAAGGCTAAAAATTTCTGCTAAATTACTATTAAGCACACCAAGAAAAGGTCTGAGTCAAGGAAATGCCTTATTGGATTTTCCACAAAAAGAAAAAAGGAAAATAAAAATATATTTTCCAAAGCAAGCCACAAAGTACGGGGTAGCTAAATGCATATAGTATCACCCTGAAGAGCCAGTTTTCAAATTGCTGGAATGGATGCTTACCAACTACTTGGGGAAAATCCTAAATGTCACTTAATGACAACAACGTCCTAAACAGGTGTTGAAGATGGGTAGCTGGGAAGAGTCGCAGGTAGATCCCTTCTACCCACTCTGCTTGTCTCAGACTGAGAGAGCATTTCCCCCACATAAATGTAGATTTATATCAGCGGGTAGAACCCAAGGAATAGCCCTTCCATTAGGTCCAACAGCCTCAGCAGCGCACAAAGCAGCCTCCCTCACTTTGTGTGTCCCGCAGTTCAGGGGCCACCAGAAGCTGTTCCTGCTGAGCTGTCCCTTCCACCTATACAGTGAATAGCTGTAACAGGTCTCTCTCCAGAGAAAGAAAATTGTTCTAGAGAAAAGGAGGAGACGCCTGCAAACCCTAACCTTTTTGTGTGAGCTGCACTTCCTGACACTCGTATTTCTTTGTTAAAAAGGGTCTGAGAGGAGCCGTCACTCACCAGAACCTATCTGTATTGAGCCCTAGAATCTTCATGTTCACTGAATAAAGGTCATGCCCAGTCCAGGGGACGGAGTATAATAACTTATCTTTGACTTAAGACTTGAGGAACATGTTCAAATATAGCTTGGGCCATGAATGCCATAATATATTTAATCTCCATAAGTGGACAGCATCTACACAAGCTCTGGGGAAGCTTATGACATCAATTTCCAATTCCTATTCCTGAAGGACATGGTAACAACCCATGACCAATGGCCAAGGGAAGGTCACCATAATGACCGAGTCTAGAGTCTCTTCTCTCAGTTACCACATGGCACATTTCCTCTGCAGGTCTGGCCTGCTCCGAGGAGCCTACTGTTGGCTCATGTTGGAGCAGAGGTGGATCAGTCTTCGTTGACTATAGGGACCCAGATGGTTACAGAACACCAAAGCACCTGCCCCTGCAACATGAGCCCTCTGTGTCCACCATCTTTCCTGTAGTTAGCATCTTTTTGCAGGATCACAAAGAGTGGAGAGGAAAGATGAAGTCTTTCTTAGCAGAAATTCTCACTTTTCTGTTTGGTAGGCAGTTGAAATGAGTCCTCCGTTGTGCAGAAACTTCATGGACACACCATTACACACAAGTCATGATTATTTTGTTAGGAGATGCAGACAAGATCATGAAGAGCTACCTATGCCTTGCTAAGGTGTTCAAACGTTCCCTGTAGATGATGAGAAGTCCATCTGAAGATATTCGGCTGCTCAGTGATAGTAACTTACCAGTAAGCAAACCAAGATAACATTAGCAGTAGTACATATAAAATAAGGGGTAGGGGAGACTGGTAGGAAAACTAGATAGGAGATACTAATCTGCTATTTTGAAATTATTTTATTATAATTGAATTTTTTTTTCAAGCAGGAATTGTTTTTCAAAATCCATCTCAAGGTCCCAAAACACATGCCTAGTGGCACCATCTCCCTGACGACAGCCATAACAAAAACCAAGGGAGGTAATCTGGGGCATCAGTAAGTTTATTGGCACAGACTGCTGCCCAAGGGAATGCGCTGGTCTCTACCACCAAAGGATACCACATCCAACTTCTTTATAGCCACTGGCCACCAGCCTAGGTCATTTACAAAATGAGGACAGCACTTCCCCTATACTCTAATTCCATGATCCAAGTTATGCTCGAGGCAATTATTTGACAATTAAAGGGTCAGTAGACTAATAAAACAATGATTCTGAAAACCAGCAGATAACTTAAAAAAATAAGTAAATAATAAAAGTAACAACACACAAAGCTTCTCTTCTAGAGGTGAATTGTAATCAGAGTGTCAGCACTCAGGGTAACAGTCCCTAGAGTCCAGTGAGCAAAGAGCATATTTGTCCACTTTCTGACTGCCCCAAAGGACACTCTGAACTCTCCATATCCCTAGAGACCTGGACCATTCTCACAGGGCCATCAGCGAATGTCAATGCCAGCCTGGTCAATGAAGCTTGTGACAGATTCACCACATACCCGTCCTTCTACTATGGAGGTCACAGAATCATGTGAGAGGATGTCTCCATCATCCTGGGTAACTATGTGACCATGACCAACAGCATGCCTGACAGACACTCATGGGACATTATAGCATGAGCAAGAAAATAATTGCTGTATTAGGCCACTGAGATTTGGGGATGTTTTTGTTACTGCAGCATGACCTATACTATCCTGACTGAGAGAATAAATACCCAACGGATTCCAGATAATATTAATTCTGTTCTTGTTATTTCAAAATGTTGGGAAAAGAATGTGGGAGAACCTGAGAAGTCAAAGATCCCGACTGAACTGACCCCAAGCCTGATTCCAAGGTAGTCCACTTGTCGAAGAACCTGATACTTTAATTATTTAGCTTTAAAATAACTCAGTTCCTGAATCCAAATGATGCCTCCATAAATTAAGGATTTAAAAGGTCACATTGAGCTGAGTAGAATAAATACACAAAAGAGTCTCTACAGATTAAAAGCTCTGGAGTCCTGGACCCCAGCCAGAATGATCATAATCCAAGAATTGAGGTCAACAGCCCTGGAAAATGACTCTTAAGTATTTCCAGCATTTAAAACTCCTCAATGGACCAGAAAACATCTGTTTCCTAATCTAGTGGAAAAAAGCCTCATTGCTAAATAGTAGTCAGCACCCCTAAGCATGAAATTCATTGCCATTTTCCAGGGCAAAAACAAATACACACATTAACCCTCCCTCACTTGTTATCCGCAGATGCCAACCAGCTGCAGATGCCATCACAGAAAGGAGGCATGTTTTTTCCCCAGTTTTACATCCAGAGAGCAGAATGCTTTGCTTTCCTTGAAACTGCCAAAAAAAAGGCCAATATGGGCACCAAAGCACTGGCATCCTCTCCTTTATAGACATCTGATGCAGAAGATGAAATACATTAGACTCCTGAAGAAATTAATGTTTTTTTTCTTTTCCATTGACCTAGTCGTGTCTAGAAAATGAACTCTACAACCCAACACATCTGAGTTCAAACCCTGTCTTTACCACTGACAAGCTGTGTGATCACGGGTGCATGACCCTCTCTAAGACACAGTTTACTCATATTTACATTAATAGTAACAATAACAGCAACCGTGAGTGAGGATCTATTATGTGCCTGGATTAAGAGCTTTGTGCACATTAAATCTTTAAGTCCTTACAATAACCAGATGAAGGAAGATGTATATGGATCTTACAAAGGAGAAAAATGAGGCTGTATGCTAGAAGGAAGAAAAGCCAAGATGTAAATTTAGATCTGTCTGCCCCCTAAGCCTGAGCTCTAATTGCTGAGGACCTTAGCTCTGCGTGCCTATCTCTGGATGGTAGAAACCACAGCACGTAGGGGGCGATGCCAGGGCTGTCCCTCGCCCATGGTCAACCCACACCTAGGGTTTCATTTTCCCCTCTCCTATCCATCTCATTTTATCCTGCTCACCTTCCCACCTTTTCTCCAATGATTTGTCTAGAATATACCTTCTACACCCAGAATCTTCAGTAGTCTTAAAAAGAGTTCTGGGATATATTTTGATGTTCATACTAAACTTCCCATTATTGTACGAAGACGTGAATTAAAATATATATGGTTTCAGATAAGTGTATCTAGATAGAAATACAGAAAAAATTGAAGGAAATGTGAACAGTGGTTATGGCAGGATTCTGGCATCACGATGATGGCTCTCATCTTGAAGTTTCTTTTGTATCATGTCTAATGAGAGTGTCTTTCTTTCACAGGCAGGAAACGATACATATTTTTCCAAACCACAGAAAGACAACTGAGCTCCTTTTAATTTTTTTCAACATTTTCATTTTACTGTTTCTAAAATAAACAAGGGCAGTTCTGTTATTAAAATTATATTTATTTTATTTATGCAAAGTTAAAGAAATGTTCAAATACTGCAGTTCATGTACAGAAAAGAAATCTCATCTGTATTTAGAGGTCTTTAGCTAGACATTCCCTCAATACGGTGAGCAGGGAGCTTTTGCCATCGCAGGCCCTGAAATAATGACCATTCACCCCAGGGTGAGATAAGGAGACCCCAGAGCCCAGCCATCCCATCGGACCTGATGGCACAGTCAGGGCCACTGGAGCTAGGTCAGAGAGCCAGGCTCATCCAAGCTCCTGACCAGGCAATAACTTCTTCCCCTGCCCTTACCCCAAATGACCATTTTTACACATAAAAACCAAGCTTAAGCCTGGTTTGGCCCCCACATCACCAGCTAAATGACTGGTGAAATTATCTCAAACAGCCATGGCTGCCCGGATTGCCTGGGAAAACTCGAGCCAAAAATAAGCTAAATCTCCTCCTCTTCAAATCTTCCCAGGCACAACAGAAAGCACGTGGGCTATCTTTGGATTTTCCTTCAAAGATCACATGTCCCTCGGCTGTGCATAAGTGAAGTTAGTTCTCCCTATTCCAAAGCAGAGTGTGTAGGGCTGCGGGAAACTGTGTATTTGAACCACATTGACCCAAAGTGATCACCTACTATATCACCATGAACAGCAGGTTCTGGAAGTCATTCACCCTTGGTTTTAACCAAGAACCTGAAAAGTAACAACAGCTAAAATCTTGCCCCTGCTTTTGCTGTAGGATGCGGCTGAGGCCGCTGTGGAGTACGTTGCCTGGTGCCCTGTTTAGCCCCAAGCTGAAGCAGAGAACTGAGAAACCCTGGCCTTTCCCAGGAACTGATGTATTTTCTCTCATGACTGGACTACATTTGATTTGTTGTTGTTGCCTTTCAAGAAGCTCAAAGCCATATGCATGGCCCACCTGCAACAACTATGCCAAATCATAACCTGCATACGTGCATTCCACTTCTCCCCATGGTCTGGACATTTCTTTTAGTTTATATTTACCCTCAATCTTACTTTGAATGGTTTCTTAATATTTTTAATATTTTATTTTAGTGCCACCTGTTAGCCAACTCGAATCCTATATAAAATGCCTATGATGTAAATTAACAAGACATTGCAGGCTGCCATCAGCCGTGTCAGGGGTTGCCAACAGGGGATATGCTCCAAAGACACCAGGGGCCCCGTCCTTTCTCGACCACCATCTATTCGCAGCTGCATGATAGTTCACATTTTAAATTCATTCATTTGGCAGAACTAGTTTTCTCCTATCCTTAGAGATAAAGCAAATATCCTTAGGAAGGATGCCTCCTTGCTTATCCTTGCAAAGAAATTTAATATAACCCTGTCTGATCACACATAGCTAAGTACAGATGTGCATTTGGGAAAAGCGATAACAAGAGAAAGAACAATTAAGTTTGATGAAAGATTTAAGGAGTGTTTGAGGATCTGGAATATACATATTCAGACACCGAGGAATTGCTTTTCTGAGGCTCTTAAGTGAAAAGCTGCATGAGAAAAGGAGCAAGAACGGAGTAAAACTCATTCTAACTACTTCACAGTTGGAAGCAGACTCCAAACCCAAGTCCAAAAGTGTATGGTGAAGGGCTTGACGTTTATAGTAACCATCACAGTATTTCAGAGTTTACAAAGCACTCTTTACAGATATTATCTCATTTAATCCTCAAAATGATGTTGCCAGTATTCTCTCTATTCCACCAATGTGAGAACTGTGGCTGAGTGAAGGTGATAACTTGTCTAAAGGCACACAAAAACTTGGGTCCCTTCTACCCGGAGGCAGCAGGTAGGGTCGGCCTGAGCCATAACTGCGTCCTGAGTGTGGCGCGCACCCACACAGAAGGTCGCCCGGGCGGCACCTGCACAGCTGACTGTGAGATCCGATCCTGCTGGTTCTTCCACGGGAGCCCAGGGCTTCACACACGCAGGCTGCCTGCAGTAGCCCTCAGTACAGGTCTCTGCGTGAAACCATAACCGACACTAGAAAATAAAACTTCACACACAAGAAAACACCTGCCCAACAGGAAAGTCTTTTGCCTGCACTGTTCGCCAATTGTTCTTCCTTCACGCTGCATATATGGAAGCATTTCTGGGGCACTTGGGTATGGGTGCTAAATTTACAGGATTCCAAATGTTCTAATTTATTTTTAATTGAGTCTATGTGAAATGGGAAGAAAATACAACTCTAAACAACGAATGACGCCTTCCTGCCCCAAGGCGTACTGTCAACTTCCAAGCCCTCCTCACACACAGCAGATCGCAGTTTCTAACTCGCCGTGTGTGAGAAGCTCCAGAAATGAGAGCAGGGCAGCTGCGGCCCCTCCAGCGTGGGCCTCCCGGGGAGGCCGTGGGCTGAGGTTCATGCCCGGGCCTGGCAAACAGCCACAGATGGATCCAGCAGCCAGCACTGGCGGGCCCAGGCTGCAGATGGGAGCCAGGACCTTAGCAAGTCCTGGGTCAGCCCAGAGCAGGCAGATGGCCCCAGGGAGAGCTCGTGTCAGCGTCACAGTGGAAGAGAACAAAGCCTGGCAAAGGCCACAAAACCCAGCAACCCGTGGCACAGAGCAGGAGCTTCCAGACTAAAAGACAAAAGTCAGGGTGTTAAATACTAATGCCTCCACATTCTGGCTGAGGAATTCCAAGCAAAATGTGTCTTCATTGTGCCCACATTTCTTTTTTTTTTTTAATTTTTATTAAATCATAATTGTGTACATTGGTGCAATCATGGGGCACGATAGGCTGACTTTATATACAATCTAAAATATTCTCATCAAACTATTTAACATAGCCTTCATGGCCTTTAAATCACTATATGAAGACATTTATATTCTACTTTTAGTAATTTTCACCTGTACCCTTGTAAGATGCACCATAAGTGTGATCCCACCAATCACCCTCCCTCCACCCATCCTCCCCCCTCCCCTCCCCTCCCTTGCCCCTTTCCCCATTTCCTGTGCTATAACTTGGTTTTAGCCTTCATATGAAAGCTATAGATTAGCTTCATAGTAGGGCTGAGTACATTGGATACTTTTTCTTCCATTCTTGAGATACTTTGCTAAGAAG
>CAUYRH010018697.1:0-11936 GCA_963574655.1 Perodicticus potto
ATGACTAGATCTCCAGGAGGGAAAAGTTCCTGTTTTAGTTAGTATGTCCCTCCCCAAACGGGGAGCAGGACTTTCAGGGATGATTAGGGAGGCATGAGAGAACAGTAAGTCATCCGAATTGCAGCTGAAAGGCTGGGAGAAAAATTTGGTAACCAGCTGTCCAGACACCCCCTGTATAGTTATGGATTTGGGAGATAAAAGACCAGGATTAGAGAGAAGTACAGAAAAAGTTGCTCCAGTGTCCAAAAGAAATTTTCTCTCTTGGCTCTCCACTATAAGGCAAACCTGGGGCTCTTGAGGGGTGATGACACAAGCTGGATCCATGAGAATTTGCCCCGGGCACTCTCAGTCCAGTTTGGGCTCCAATGCAATGAAATTTCTAACAGTTGAATAGTCATATAACTGAAAGTCAACTTTACCACTACATGTGACTATTACATGCTGTGATCTGCAGTTTTTAGTCTAAGCAGTCAGATCAGAAAGGAAAACTGGTGAAATGTTACACTGGTATTAGATGCCATTTGTATTATAAAATATAGCATATAATATTTACCTGATATACTATATTATACCTGAAACTTCTGAGGTTTTTAGTATCTAATAGAATGGTAAGGGCTAAAAGACATCTTTAAACATAATAATACACTCTATTGTTCTAAAATGCTACTTATCACAATTGTAATTACATATTATTTGAAAATATTTTTGTCTAATAGTTTTCTCTCCTAGATTGTAAGACTACACAAGAGGTGCCACATACATTACTTTGCTTTTACTCTAAACGTTACCGCTGAGGAGAGATTATTCCCAGTTCTTAGTGTTCATCACAGAAAATAATTTCAGGATAGACCATGTAAGCCAGGCAAGCAAAAGACTTTCTGAAAACATAAGCACACTCATGAAAGAACATGGTTAGGCTCGAAAAGAGAAGCTACCCTGAGAGGAAGGGGTGGTGGATTTTCCATGCCCTTACCAATTGAGAGGAGGAATATTCAAGGCCCAGGGTTTTGTTTTTACTAAAAGTCTGGATAGTAATTCCTAAAATTATTTTCTTACTGCATATGGTTGTTTTAGAAATGTCACAGCAATTCCAAGGGCAAAGTAATTTTACAACTACAATTTAAATGATAAAGTCATGTAAGGGGGAAGAGATAGCTTACGAGCAAGTCAATGACAGTTCTTACCTGCAGGTATCAACCCTCCAGTTAATGAGTTGTGTTAACATTTGCACTGGTCTTCAAGTACCTACATTTATTCTCACACCTGTCTGCCAATCTCCTACTCTAACCTGAAGACCTAGCATAGTACCAGTTCAAAATACTTGTCCCCTGGATTAGAGATTAATGTCTATAAATCCTGGTTCTGATGCAGTTGTGTTCTTATCTCTAAATCAATCACAGGGTGGGTTTTGGGTTTGGGTGAGGATGGAGAATGAAATACACAGCATCTTAGGGGTGTCGCATCCTCCATCCTTGGGCCTGAAGGACAGTCATCTTCAATCAACATACATCTGTGAGAAGTACAGAAAGGTTTATATCTTATCAGATTTTCCTCCAGAAGCCAGTTCTGGGATAAAGTGTCAATAGCTTTTTCTCTTGTGTGGAAGACAATCTACAGAAATACCAATGGGGGAGTGATGAAGTTAGATAGGAAGGGAAGGTAGCCATTAAGTGATAACTGGACAATAAGTTACTGAACTTTCCATTACTGGACATGTCGCCATTATTGGTAACAGGAGCCTACTTCTAATGAGAAACTCTTCATAGCGAGCTGGGAGAGCTCACACCAACTCTCATCGGGCACTGATTAAGACAAATTCCTGAAGGCATTAACTCCCCAGCTCTTCTTTCCTACCATATACACAGAAAGAAGAAACTCTGGAAACCAGAAGAGCCTGTCCGGGAAAGATACTTGTGCTGACGGGTGAAAGTTGGGTCATCCTGCAGTGAAATGGTAAAATGAAAGGAGACGTGTCCCGGGCACCAGTAGCATCTAGTTCAGGAAACCTCTTCAAAGCAAAAAGTTCTCTCCACACTAAACACCAGAATCAGACCTTTGGCATCAGAGAATAAAGCAAACACTAACCCCATTATTTTTTGAGAGAAACCATGAGATGATTATTGATCTGAATATAGATGTTCTTTGACTGAGGAGTGAAGAATTCTCTTTAATATTATGAGTTGCATTCAAAGTGCCTCTGAGAAGATAGCATGGTGTTGGGGGAAGGCATGATACACATAGAAGCAGAATTGTATCTTTTCTCTAAGGAATCCGACTTCATTGCATTGCCGGTATCAGTTATGGGGGAGGTGGATCCCAAAGTAATATGGAACTTGGAAGTCTGCTTTTCAATTATGCTGGGGTTCACAGTCATATTCCTGAAATTGATGGCGTTAGGCCATAGGCACAGAGGAGAACGGGCATATTCCAGGACACATCTATTGGGCAGAACAGAAAAATGCTCTGCAAACTGAGGCTAAGCTTAGAACCAGTCTTATAATGACAAAAGTAATAACTAATTGCTAACTTCTACGTACATTATTGTATAGTTGTGCACTCCACAATGACACTTCTGTTGATGACTGACCACATGTACAACAGTGGTTCCGTAAGATTATAACACTGTATTTTAGTGCACTCGTAGTGTAAAACGTTTTAATGTTGATACACAAATACTTTCCATTATGTTATAATTCCCCACAGTTCCCTGCACAGTCATATACTGTGCAGGTTTATAGCCAAGGAGCTACATCATACAGCCCAGGTGTGTAGTCGGCTGTAACATCTGGGCTTGGATAAACCCACTCTATGATGTTGAAACAACAATGAAATTGCCTAAGGACGCATTTCTCTGGATATGGTAAGTGGCCCATAACTGTATAAAATATTCTTTATATCTTTGTAAGGGAAGCCTTATCTTATTTGCATTTGTATTAGTTTTCTAATATTGCAGTAACAAATTACCCTAAATTTAGCCACTTAAAATAACTGGTTTGTCATACTGCAAGTCTATTGGTCAGATTGAATAGGGGGGAATTGTTTTCTTGTTCATTCAACGACTTGCCAGAAAATCGTTCCTGATATAGGAGATTCCTAATTCCTCAAATGTCAGATGAGGGCAGTTTCCAGCTTCTAGAAGACATTCATTCTTTGGCTCCAGCCACTTTTCTCCATACACAAGGCCAAAGTGGGTTAAATCTCACTCCTGTTTCTAATTGCTCCTGCCTTCTATTCAATTACACCTTTCTGACTGTTTCTCCTTTCTCCTCACTTTTAAGATCCCCCATGCATTAGGTCCGCCCAGACAATCCAGAATTATCTCCCTACTGTAAGGTCCATAACTTCAAATCCATCTGAAAAATCTTTTGTTATTTAACACAACATAATTATGGCTTCCAGGCATCTTCAAAGGAGGGCAGCATTATTCAAGCTACCACAGTCCACATTCTGGCTCCCAAAGATTCACATCTGCCTTACATGCAAAACACCAAGTGTCTTAATTAGTTTTATATCACAAGACCCAGAGCACTCCTGACACTCAAAAACTAATAAATAAATAAATGATATTTTTAAAATCTTTGCTTTGTGCCTCCATGAAGCAATCTTCTTTTAACTCCTTGGTAGCACTGGAAGAATTAACACATCGAGTCACTGATACTTATATGTGAATAAATATCTCTTTATTCTCTCATTGGGGGTCTAGGTACTGAGGAATAATAGAAAGAAAATTCACTAGCTGATAAGCAGAAAAATTATACCCTTAATAAATTGTTTTAGGGCCTTTTATCGGAAATAAAACTGAAGTGTTTTTAAATCAATATAGTTTCGTTTCAATGTGCAGAACTACTACTATTTTAGTATAAACATTCATTATTTAATCTCCTGAGGTATAGAAGATAGAATTTTTCTTTTCCTTCCTAGTAATATTTTTATCCATTCAGTATGTATTCAGTAACCCAAACTGAAACCAAATCCTATTGATCTTACCCACCACTCAAAGTCTGCCGAATATGGTTCCTTTTTATTCCCATTATCATGCTGTTTAAGTAATCTCCCCTATATTAGTTATGCAATCTCATAATCGCAGGTTTGCTTCAAGTCTTCTTGCTTCTAATCAGCTCCCCACATGATGACCCAAACTCTTTTTCTGAATTATTCAACTGATCATGCCATTCTAATGCAGAAAATCCTTTGATGCTTCCCCAATTCCCTTAGTATACAATTCAAGGCCCTCCAAAACTTGCTTCAACTCCATTTGTAATTCAGCCTTTAGCCATCAATAGACCTGCTCTGAAGTTCCTGGTCAACTACTTATTTTCTAGATGACATCAAGCAATTCTCTTATCTCTAAGTGTAACTTCCATCTCTATATATGTGGTACAGTACAGGGTCTTAATAAGGAGAGGAGATGTATGTAAAGCACCTAGACAATGCCTAGTAATTTGTAGTTACCATAGTAGCCCCTCACTGATCACTGTGCAGGCTAGACCCACCCTGCACTAAATTGACCCTTTGTTCTCATAAAGAACCACATACTCGTACGTTTTCTTCAGGCAACTTCCTTTATTCTAAAACCTTTCTACCCACATTTTAAGCTTGGCAAAATTCTGTTCATTGTTTAAGACACAGCTCAAGTTTGCCAACTCTCTGAAGACTATCTGATTACTCTAGGTCTGATTATTCACTTTCACCACTAGGCTGGTATGGCACCTCTGTTAAACCATTAGCATTTGTCACCTGTGTCAAAATTTACTGTATGAGTATGTTTCTTGTCCTCTAGATGGTGAGTTTCTTGAAGCCAGGCCTGGTATCTGGCTCATTATGATTTAATCACTGCCAGGTTCAATGTGAGGCTTATGGTGAGTGTTCGGGAAATATTTGTGGAATTGATTGACCTAACTACCTAAAGACAGAGAGTTGATGCTGGCCTGTGAAGCCTGTCCTGTGGCCCTCTGAAATTAATCTAATCACTGTTCACGGTATTTATTATTAGCATTATTACAAATATGATCTTGCTTTCTCTTTCTTGAAGGAAAATAAGCCAAATATTCACCAATTATGGCTTTCCTAGAGGCTGCTACACAGTCAAATTTAATATTTTATTCATACTTTCTTCCCCAAACCAAATGGCCTCATTAAAAATGCATATATGTATATAAATATGAATAGTGGCACTCTTATGAGCAATCCAGTGATAAAAGGAAGTTAGATGGTTTTGGTCAGAAAACACATTTTACAAGTAAGCTTCTAGGGAGTTATTTTAAACAACAGTGAAGGGAAAAAATTATTTCAAACAGATGAAAAATACCTCTCCAATGTCCCTCTAATGGATGTACTTTAAAGAAAGCCAAGGGGAATTTTAAACTCCACATATATTTTATGAACATTCATATGAATATCTATGACTAATCTCTAGTGCATTTGAATAAAAAATAGAACAATTTTGATGTTCCACGTTGAATTATTAAGTAAAAATATTCAGTTATCAGATAGTTAATTAAGTGGAACTGACTGTATTCATTAAAATATTTGTTCCAAACAAATGTATTTAACATTCAGATATTATGCAGAATAGGTGACAATTGCATATCTCCATGGAGATCAATAATGGGATTCAGATCATTGTGTAAAGAGTCTGCAAGTTTAATGCAGAGAGAATGTCATTATTATTTCTCTCTTAATGATGGTCATTATGCGCAAACACTGATTGAATTCCATTTGTTACCTGCATTTGAGCTGAGAGGAATAATTACAATTTAAGTGTCTCCATTAAAATTCATAAAAGAATATGAATGCAAAAATTATACTTGAAACTGACAAAATATACTTTGAGGATATAAATTGTGTTTTCTGATAGGCCTCTTAAAAGTATTAAAAATAGCTTCATTTTAATAAGATGACATATAAAGATCATGTGTTAGTCTCACCTTTATGTTAATTTTAATGCTATAATACATGACTAATAATAAAAAGTAAAGAAACTAACTTTTAAAAAGTAAAATAAATTAAACAAGGTGCTTTAATTTCAGTTTTCACTAGTACTTTTGAGAAATGGGTTATAGTCATCCTTTTTTTTTTAACAAAAAAGCAATTTTTAATTGCCGCATTTTGTTAAAATTATGTTCTATCGTTCCATATATTGGTGATATTTTCCTACCACCTTCAACTGTTAATAGATCCAAGGTTGGACTGATGTAAATTGAATATGCTATTTCACTCATTTGGCATATATTTCTTTTGACCTGCTGGGCACCGCTCAGAGTCTATAATTTGAGGTGCTGATACTACTTTATGTGCCACGCCAGCCCAGAGATTTCAGCTGGCCGATCTGCATTTGTCCAGAGTGAAGTGAAACATACTAAGATGCCACACAGGATGTTGCTGGTCCTTAAAAGTCTTGCCTTTTAGTGGCCTATGGGAGTTTTCTAAGCGTGATGAGAGAAGGTTGAGTATGTAATGTTACAGAAGCACAGGAGGAATGACAGCAGTGGAGCTGTGAGGCGTTTCAGCTCCGCAGCAAGTGTGGGGAGAAGCCTCCGAGGGGAGAAATGATCTTTCTTTCTGTACCAGACACTCTTCGCTAACTCTAGGTAAAATCAAATTGCAAATTGCAAATTGCAGTGTCTTCAATTTAAAAGTGTTTATATTACAAAATTATATGTGATTTTAGAATATTCAGTACAAACAAAGAAATCACAGAATTTTTTAGTGAAAATGGTCTTTATAGCTCATAATTTACATTTTCATCATTTCACAAGTAAGAAACCCAGGGGTTAGAGATGCCCCAAATTAAATGTTCAGTGGTATATTTAGGACCAGAAACTGGTTCCCATGCCATTAACTACAACATTCTTTTTATAAGTAACATTATTGGGAATTGATAACTATAAATATATTCATTTTTGCTTCATTTTCTTTCATCTTTCACAAGTGGAAACTTTTTTTAAAAAATGTTCATTTAAGGAATTATTTTTGAAGAAATACAAAGAATAATCAATCATATTTGTGATTGTGCTTATGTGAACTAAAATGTCTATAAACGTAATATAAGTTACAGGTGCTACAATAAAAAACATAAATTACATTCCTCTAGTGCATACATGGTTTTAGAGTACCTAATTAGGTATATCCATAATTTTCTTGTGTTTCTATATTGTATATATTGTAGTCTTGCCAATCAATAACTACGAGGTAATACACAGAGGGTGGGCAGTTTCCTATAAGATTCTAATTTTCTTGAATCAGGAGAAGAAGAGGAGAATAGTTCGAGCTCATGGAGAAGTGGCAAGATTCCCATTAAGCCTTTTTCCTTGCCTAGATACTTAAAAACATTAAAAATAGGAGGAGGAGGAAATGGAAGAAGAGGAAGAGAGGTGTGAGGAGACAGACAAAAAGAAAAGAAAAACAAAAAAAAAATGAAAATATTGGACTTGGAGATCTGTAACTTCTCCCTGAAATAGCAAGTAGGACAAAAATGCTTACATTCCCTTCTCCTTTATTTGCACATTCTCTTTTAGAGACTTGAACCCCAAGCCAAAAACAACTCACTCTTTACAGACTAAACAAAACAGCAAGATGGTACAGGTTACTCAGCAAACAAAGATTGGTAGAAAGTATTCAAATTCACTCTGACATAACTAAGCAGTGATTACGATATTATCATTTTAAAGGGAAAAAGAAAAAAAAAACAAGACTTTTGTACCTGTTAAAGATGTGAGTATACTCACCTTAAAGTAGCAGAACAATGTTTAACAGGCTAATAGGTGCATGTGACCTAAGCTTTTGATTCTATCTGTGTCTACTAATAGCAGTTGAGATCAACTGGGATTAAATCATAACTATCAAAAAAGCATGAGAAAAATAGCTACCAATTGAATTTCTTCACTAGTCATTCCTGATTGACCTCACAGTCTGCTGTTTGAACTGCTGTTCCTCAGGTATGCAAATCTCACCGGATGCTGAAGGATAGAGCTTTCTAAATCTATGGTGAAACTTATCCCAATCATTTTTCCAGCATGTTCAAGCTAATCAGATGCTATCCTCTGTTACGCTTTATTTCTCAGTTCTCTGACATGGCAAGAGAAGTTCATGGCAACCATAATTTGTCCTTATAATTCTTTTGGAACTATTCAGTGCATGCAACAAGAAATGGACAGTTTCTGGAATGAAGAATCAGGCTTAATTGGTTAAAAAGACTGAAATGCCTAAATTAAAGTCAAGTCATATACTGCAACCAGGAAGAAGAAAAGGGGAAAGTGTTCTTTTCTGATGTTATCTCCCCCAGGTACCGCACTGAGGGGCACAAGCTCCAAACGTGAGAAATATGCCTTATGTTGATTATCACCCAGTGAAATAAGAAACCATAAATAATCTAAAGTAAAGGGCATGAACTTCCCCACAAAGTCACAGCTCCTCTTCATGCAAGGTGA
The DNA here is from genome assembly GCA_963574655.1 of Perodicticus potto. Classification (NCBI taxonomy): domain Eukaryota; kingdom Metazoa; phylum Chordata; class Mammalia; order Primates; family Lorisidae; genus Perodicticus; species Perodicticus potto. The sequence continues at coordinate 8,430 of CAUYRH010018697.1, forward strand.
ACTGTTAAAGGGAAAAATATGTTTTCAGCTGCTGTTCACTTTATGTAAGCAATGACGTGCCTGTGTCTAAATGCAAGTTTCCTGCCCTCAGCAGTTCTGGGGGAATAGATAAAATGACAAATATAGATGGGCAGCCTCATTTCCAAACCATTTTTCCCCCTGCTGGAGCTGGGGAAGGCAGAAGTGGTGCGACTGCAGTGGGGCTGGCCAGCTTACTACGGTGATTATTAGACATGACTCACTGTTGTTCAAGTAATAGCATTACACTAGAGACATTCATTTGCATCTACAAAAATACTTTTCATTCTGGTTTAAGGCAATGTGACTATAGAAACGCTAAATTCTTCCTTGAGGCTACTGTACATGGGAAGCCTCTGGGTTTCCATGAGCAATGCCACTTTCCAACGCCACTCTTTGTCAATTGTTGAAAATGCATGGCATGAATGACACAGAAACACGTCATTCTCCCTTCTTCTTCCTCCTCCAGACATTTCTGCCATGATATGCCCATCTTTGCCGGGATCCACTAGCCCATGGAATTAAAATAAAGGATTGTCATATGTATTGCTTCTCCACACCTCCTGGAAAGTTGTTCACAGTCTCTATTTTGTCATTGATATTTCCCATTGCATTTACTTTGTGTGTCTCATGGTGGGCCACATTTTTTCTTGACACCTGAGATGGTCTGAATTGAGATCTGTTTCCCTATTTGACACTAAATGACATGAATTCTTTATGAAATTACCTGTAATCACTTTTATTCACCTCTGCTCAACATTAATCAATAGACTCAAAATGTTATCTGAAACAACAAAAAACACTCTTCTCATCTGGTAGGCTTACACATATTATATTTCAGCCAGGTGGGGTGGGAAATTAACCTCCTCAAATGTGTAAATACCTCTACTCTAATTATAGCTACGAGCACTGTTCCAATATTCTCCCTTCTGTGTGGTGGAATTCATGCACTAGTTTAATAGCACGTCTAATTTAGACAGGCAGAGTGATTATGTGTGGGTCTGGGATTAAGCCTGATAACTCAATACTTCTGATTAGAACAGTGGCCTACTTCCTCCTTGGCTTTTATGTGTGTGCATAAAATAAATGACTGTCATTGGAACTTTTAACTACAACCCACTCTGCCAGCAGCAAATGAAAACTACATATGATCCCAAATGTCTTTGCGTGTAGAATACCATTTCTCAGCTGTTAAGATTTGTTGTTCTGTCACCAATTTATCAACTGGGGCCATTTAACTCATACTCACTTGAGCAGAATTAAAAGTGTTTACTTTCTTCATAAGAGGGCAGTCACATATGTACCAATTTTGCTTTAACTGTGGAGAGCAGGGAGCTGAAAACGGAGTGCAGAGGGGATTCAGCAAGGCCTAATCAATCACTGACAGATTACAGCTAAAGCCACTTCCATACCCATTAAAGCAGGACAAATGCAGAATTGCAACTGAACAACTTCTAGTTTTAAGCCAACAGTGGGACTTCCTAGTTATTTATCAAAGTCATTGCTGGTAAGCAGCATGCCTCGCTGCTCGATTGTACTTCACAGCAGACAGAGCTGACTGAAGCTTCAGCCATGAAAGAAGTGTTTATGCCCTCAGCTGTGGTGCTGTCAGCCCTCTGGAATTTACTGTAAATCACACAGCTTTTATTGCAAGATTTAGTAGCTTATCCTCTGTGGGCTCTATTCACTGCAAGCTTGTTACTATTTGGATGTTAGCCTCAGTCCATAAAGGGACTTGCTACACATCATCAAACAGCGGTGAAAAACCAAAGGTTTCATTTTTCAATTTTCTAAACCCTAAACTCCTCAACAGTCATTGAATTTCATTGCAGAAAGTGGAAGTCTACTTTATTATGGTACTCAATTTCCCCAATGGAGTTATACACTTATAACATTACTTTTATTTCCAATGACAGGATCTGGCCATCTGTCCTGGCTGTAATTTCATAACACACTCACTAGTTTTTATTTTAAGGGAATTTTTAGATATTACATTGAGCCGGTGACAAAACTGTAATGTATATATAAAGACCACAATAATGATAACTATATTTAGTACCGCCTAACATCTTAACAAAATATATAAATTTTTTTCTTACTCCAGCTATGAAAGAGTCCTAACGCAATTTCACTGACAAATGGGGAGGTATGGATAGCAAGTTTTAAAGAGACAGGAATATAAAAAGGAATGGGATTGCTCGAGTCAGATCCACATAGGACAATATTACGGCACAGGCAGTATGTATTTTATCAAAAGTGGTATTATATGCCACTTGTATCAGAGCTATTCCTTCCAAGATCAAAGAGAGAAAAATGCTAAGAAATCTTAGAGTCTGTGACAGAGAAGCCTGACTTAATAATGAAGAGGGTTCGCCCCCCAGAAAGCTTATTAATCTGACAAGATGTTTAAAGCTATTTTGTCACTTGCTACAGAATATAGTGGGGCACACTTACAGGCCACTGAGATCCAATGAAGTTCTGAATAGGGAATCAAAAAAGAAGTCCTAGATTGTTTCAATGCATTACCCTGAGCGAATTACAATTCCTCTAGGAAGGAACTTACAGAGAAATGATTTTGCCGGAAAGGAGAATGACCTGATGACAAGTGCCATTTGGAAGCATTAGATATAAAGTATGAAAACACTTTGCCTGGGGTGGGGGTGGGGGGTTGCTGAGGAACTCACAGGAGGTGAGGGTGGTTAGAGAGCACTTGAGCCAAACCCACATGCAAAGGAGCAAGAAAGCTTTAAACTGAGTAGCCGAGTGTGATTACCTCGTGATAGATTAACAAGGAAGAAAGTGCTTAGAGAGGAAAAGAATGGAGCCTTACATGTGTAAACAGTGAATGGAGAGTGTCTACAGTTTGGGAAGTTTATATTTTAAAATTATCCCAAAGCATTTGCCAGAATAAAAGAGGACTGGAATTTTGGCTTTTCGATGGAAACAAACAGTTATTTAGGGCCAGAACTTGCACAGCAAGAAATTACTCAACAACTCATGCTTTTGCCAAGATGAATAAGAGGCACCAAATTTACTCTCCCACCTGAAAAAACAATTTGAAAGCAAACGAAATATATCAGACAGTGTTTGGGGATGTTGGACATCAACCCGCACAGAAAAGTGATCTCTGAGGGAGAGGGGCCGAATGAGGTGAGCCCTGTGGTTGCTCCGGCAGGCTGCAGCACAGGGAGAGGGAATCCAGACCAAGGCCAGTACTCCGCTAGAACTGAGGAGATGGGGCTCGGCGCCTGTGGCTCAACGGGCTAAGGTGCCAGCCACATACACCTGAGCTGGCGGGTTCGAATCCAGCCCGGGCCTGTCAAACAACAATGATGGCTGCAACCAGGAAATGGCCGGGTGTTGTGGCGGGTGCCTGTAGTCCCAGCTACTTGGGAGGCAGAGGCAGGAGACTCGCTTGAGCCCAGGAATTGGAGGTTGCTGTGAGCTGTGATGCCACAGCACTCTATCCAGGGTGACAGCTTGAGGCTC
>CAUYRH010018703.1:0-15318 GCA_963574655.1 Perodicticus potto
ATCTTTGACAAGCCAATTAAAAACATTCAATGGGGAAAAGACTCCCTATTTAACAAATGGTGCTGGGTGAACTGGCTGGTGACCTGTAGAAGACTAAAACTGGACCCAAACCTCTCACCATTAACTAAGGTAGACTCTCACTGGATTAAAGATTTGAACTTAAGACATGAAACTATCAAAATATTAGAAGAAAGTTCAGGGGAAACTCTTGAAGGAATTGGCCTGGGTGAATTTTTTATGAGGAAGACTCTCCAGGCAATTGAAGCAGTATCAAAAATACACTACTGGGACCTGATCAAACTAAAAAGTTTCTGCACTGCTAAGAACACCGTAAGTGTAGCAGGCAGACAGCCCTCAGAATGGGAAAAAAATATTTGCAAGTTATGCCTCCGACAAAGGTTTAATAACCAGAATACACAGAGAACTCAAACTCTTTATTAGCAAGAAAAGAACAAGTGATCCCATCTCAGGGTGGGCAAAGGACTTGAAGAGAAACTTCTCCAAAGAAGACAGGTGCAAGGCCTACAGACACATGAAAAAATGCTCACAATCCTTAATCATCCAAGAAATGCAAATCAAAACTACTTTGAGATATCACCTAACTCCAGTAAGATTAGCCCACATGACAAAATCCCAAAACCAGAGATGCTAGCGTGGATGTGGAGAAAAGGGAACACTTGTACACTGCTGGTGGGAATGCACAGTAATATGTTCCTTTTGGAAGGATGTTTGGAGAATACTTAGAAATCTAAAAATAGACCTGCCATTCAATCCTATAATTCCTTTACTAGGTATATATCCAGAAGACCAAAAATCACATCATAATGAAGATATCTGTAGCAGAATGTTTATTGTAGCCCAATTCATAATTGCTAAGTCATGGAAGAAGCCCAAGTGCCTATTGTCACATGAATGGATTAGTAAATTGTGGTATGTGTATACCATGGAATACTATGCAGCCTTGAAGAAAGAGGGAGACTTTACCTCTTTCATGTTTACATGGATGGAGTTGGAACATATTCCTCTTAGCAAAGTATGTCAAGAATGGAAGAAAAAGTATCCAATGTACTCAGCCCTACTATGAAGCTAATTTATAGCTTTCATATGAAGGCTATAACCCAACTATAGCACAAGAATATTGGGAAAGGGGCAAGTGAGGGGAGGGGTAAGGTAATTGGTGGGGCCACACCTGGTACACCTTAGACGGGTACAGGCAAAACTTACTAAATGCAGAATACAAATGTCTTCATATAGTGATTAAAAGGCCATGAAGGCTATGTTAAACAGTTTGATGAAAATATTTCAGATTGTATATGAAGTCAACACATTGTGCCCCATGACTGCACTAATGTATACAATTATGATTTAGTAATAAAAAATAAATTTAAAAAAAGTCCCAAAGAAACAGAAGCTAACATAGATGCAGAAAGAAAGGATCACTCATTCACTGCTGGTGGGACTACAAACTAGTCCAACCTCTATGGGAAGTAGTATGGAGATACCTCAAAGAACTATCTTAGAGGTAGTTCAAAGACTTACCATTTGGTCCATCAATCCCACTACTAGGTATTTACCAAAAAGAAAAAGAAATTCTTTTATGAAAAAGCACTTGCATTAGAACGTTTATTGCAGCACAATTCACAATTGCATAGATGTGGCAACACCTCAAGTGCCCATCAATACAGGAATGGATTAATAAAATGTGGCATATGTATACCATTAAATACTACTCATTCATAACAATATGGTGATCTAGTATCTTTTGTAGTAACCTGGATGGAATTGGAGACATCTTTCTTTCTTCTTCTTCTTTTTTTTTTTTTTTTTGGTAGAATAATGAGCTTGTATTTAAATATGACATTGCTTATAGCAACAGAGATGTAAAACCCACCCACATGGCAAAGATAATGATTAAAGGATACAGTGAAAGCATAAATAGTCAAAATAGTTCTCAGAATGGTTTAAAAATTTATAAAACAGAAATACTACAAAGACATTAGCATCTCTTATACATTTTTATCTCATGTATGTTATGTAGACATATCTTTCTTAAAGTTATGGCAGAATCATAAAAAAACAAACTGAACTACAAAAGCACATTTCAAACTTTTGTTCATATCAACACCACTACTATTCCATTGGCTAAAGCAAGTCTATGGCCCAAACCAACATAAATGGGATAGTATACAATAATAATATATTCTGTCTCTATTAGGAAGAACTGTAGAGCCACATAGCAAAGAATACAGGTAATTGGAGGGTAAAAATTCAAAGACAAAAATTAAATTGACCACATTTAATATTATCTATTTTCTGACTTCTTCAATTAGAATAGAAATTCTACAAAGACAAGCTTCATCACTGATATATTCCAAGTAGTTACAATATTGCAAACTGTAGCACCTGGTTTAGGCCTCTCAGGTGAAATAGAGTGGGCTTTGTATGTGGTATCCTTAGGAGACACTACAGGACTCTCAAAGTACCTACTAGTACGTCCACATTCTCATCAGCAGGAGGGAAGGGGCAAAGACCTCAAGCCTCAGTCTCATACTCTGAACGCCGAGAAAGCACTGTAGTTTGGGTATACGTGGCCTGCTACTCTACCCCATGTCCAGAGTTCTGCTTGCAATGACAAGTGAGGAGCAAAGGCCGTGGCAGGCAGCCTGCTGGGCACTTCTGACTCAAAAAGAACAACTATAATCATGGTGTGGAATCAAATGAACAAGAAATGCAGAATTGTTCTTCTATCCCCAAGAAAAATTTTCTGCACCATCTCTTGTCCCTGCAAAATTCTGTGTTAAGCTTGCAATCACACTGGCAAGGGTCTGGAACAATTTTCTCTAAGATGTGAATGATTGATAATGGCATATTTTAAAAATCTCCTTTGCAACTGAACATGACAGTGCCTTAACTAAGGATCTAGTAGGTGAGAGAGAAGCCAGATGGGGACAAATGGCTCTTTTACTGTTCCCTGAATCATCTAGCAGAGGACCAATAATGATACTTTTGTACACACACACGCATATATTGATGTCTGGGCCCCAACCACAGACACTCTACTTTAATCGGTCTGGCATTAGAATTTTAAAAAGAAAACATTCTAATTTTAATGTGGAGAAAAGTTTGAGAACCACTACTCATGGCTCAATACAAATGTCACAAATTATTAAACATCTGATGCACGGGAGCACTAAGAAATTTCTCTCTGTTGGATCTTCCCTGATAGTGGTAATGTTATCACTCCAATCTTTGAATGAAAAATCTGATTTTGACTATACTTCCCCCTCTTAGCCATGGTTCTATTTTTTCTTTTTCCCTTTATAGAAAAACTAGATAGGATTGTTTATACTCTCAGCCATTCCTACCCCATTTCTTTCCTCCTCCTCTCCCTTAAACTGACTCTACTAAGGTGTTGGCTTCCATTATTCCTCCAGAACTGCTCTTATATGGTCACTACCAACATCTAAATTGTGAAATCCAAGGATTATTTCTCAGTTCTCATCTTAACTGACTCATCAGCACACTTGTTTATAACTGATCAGTCTCTGCTCCTTGAAATACTTTCTTCACATGCCTTCTAAGAGCCTATACTCACTTCTTTGTCCTCTTACTGCTATGGCTACTTGTTCTCAGTAGTTTTGGCTGGTTTCTCCTCATTTTCCTGACTCAAAATCTTGGAATTCCCCGAGCTCAGTCCCAGCACTCTTCTCTTTTTTCTCTACACTTGTTCCTCAGAAAATCTCATCCTCAGTCTTTTTTTTTTTAATTAAACTCTTTTTTTTCTTTTTATTAAATCATAACTGCTTACATTAGTGCAATCAAGGGGTACAATGTGCTGGCTTCACATACAATCTGAAATGTTTTCATCAAACTGTTTAACATAGCCTTCATGGCATTTTCTTAGTTATTGTATGAAGACATTTGTATACTGCATTTAGTAAGATTCACCTGTACCCTTTTAAGATGCACCATAGGTGTGGCCCCACCAATTACCCTCACTCCACCCCAACATGCCCCCTCCCCTCCCTTCCCATATTCTTGTGCTACAGATGGGTTATAGCCTTCATATGAAACCTTTAAATTAGCTTCATAGTAGGGCTGAGTACATTGGATGCTTTTTCTTCCATTCTTGAGATACTTTGCTAAGAAGAATATGTTCCAGCTCCATTCATGTAAACACAAAAGAGGTAAAGTCTCCCTCTTTCTTTAAGGCTGCATAGTATTCCATGGTATACATGTACCACAATTGATTAATCCATTCGTGGGTCGATGGGTACTTGGGGCGAAGCATGTTTTATTAGCAGGTGCATCACATCTTATTTGTTTATAATCTCTGCTGTGACCCATGTGGCAATTCTGGTGATACCGTGTAACAAGGGGGGCAAACGGCTAAGAGAGATGTAGGCACTTGCCACAGGCAACACTGGATTCCCATGCAGATCTTTCTGGATCTCTCCACCAGGTACCATGCTGCCTGCAGTACAAGGTCATCGTGACTTGAGGCAAGTGCTGGCGTGAAGGCACAGACGGCATCAGCACTGGTGGTTCCCAGGCCCTGGACACCGAGTGAAACCCAGAGGACTGTGCTGTGGGAGGTGCATAAGGAAGGCTGAGAGTTCTCTGACTCTTCTCTCGGGAGACACGGGTTCCACTCACCCTCCCTGTGGATGTGCACTGACCCAGGACTGCTTTGATAGAGGATTGTGAACACAGCCCCAGGCTGTGGTCGTCAGAAAATATACAAGATGGCCAGCTCCCCTGGCATTTCAGATAAACAACAACTGCTTTTGTATAGATATATTCCATGCAATATTTGAGACATGCTTATGTTAATAATTATTGTCATTTTTCTGGAATCCCAGCAGAATGGGGCATCCTCTAGTTGTATTTGCTTCATTTGACAACGCTATTCTAAGCCAGTTCTAAGATGAGCCTTTAGGAGAACTGGAAGCTTCTGTCTTGGTCTCTACTACCCTCCTGGAGAAACCACATGGAGAGAACCCCTGAGAGGACAAGGAGGAAGGGAGGGTCCTGTGGCCCCCACCGTGCAGCCCACCCTGCCTAGGGGCTAAGTATGAGTGAAGTTCACTCTGAGTGGCTGTCTCTGGTCCACACTAAGAGGAGCAGAAGAATCATCAGTCAGTTTCATCAGTGAAATTCTGATCCGCAACACTGTAAAACATCAAACGCACACAACATTGTTTTTTGCTACACTGTGGCGCAGCTTATAATGCAGCAATAAATAACCGGAACACACCTGGAAAGGAAAGAAGCGGAAAGGACGTGGAAGCTGAGGCCCACAGTCACAGAAGGGTAATGCGAGCCTCAGATGGCGCCGAGACTTTGGGAAATAAGCAACTGCTCATTCCACATCAATTTTTAAATTAAAGTGTTTAATTTGTCGGAGCTCAGCTTTACTTCGGCTTTTTTGAGTGAAAGTTCATAACTTGCAAACACAGTTTTTTAAATATGCCCTGAAACATAAAAATAATTCTAAAGACTATTTCTCAATTTTCACCTCTATAGGTCTTTCCTTTTACTGCAGGGTATTTTTTAAAACATAATTTAGAATAGCTTGTTTATGAGCTATCAGCAGCTATTGATTCATTTGCTAATTAATGATTCCAGCAAAATCAGTGTATAATATCCAGGGATAACCAGTTTCTTCCTGCTTCAAGAGACAGAGATCAGAACACGTCAGTCCCAAGCCCTACCTCTCTGCTCCCTGGGCCTGCAGAGAAACTAGACAGTAGACTTCAAGTCCCCCTGCGGTTAACTACGGTCATTTGACCCTGAGGCCCACAGACTGGGCAGAAGAGTGGGATTTGCCCCTTTCAGCCCAGGGCCCTACAACTCACCCCACCATGCTCCTCTCTCCCAGTCTGTCCCCACCTGACAGCCGAAAGCACGGGATGCTGAGGACCCGAAAGGTTCTGGAGTCACATCATCAGGGTGGCTGAGTGAATTTGACTTTGGCAGTGATGCACACAGTGACTGTTTGGGATAGAAAGTTTGGTTGTAGAATGACCAATTAGGAAACCACTGGTTAAAAAGAATAATAATAATAATGAATATACCTTATTAACAACTTATTCTATCATAAGTATGCATCAAGCAGTATACTAAGAATGCAATCACATTAAAATCTATTTAATTTTCACAACAACCACAGGCGTAAGATGATACAATGACAGCTACTTTACAGTTATGATACTGACAGACAGAGGGAAAGTGACCTGCCAAGTTCACAGCCAGTGAGCCAGGGAGGGGCCATTTGGACCCAAGGAGTCAAATGCCAGCTCCGGTGCTTCTAACTTGCACTTACACCGCAGTATTGTTACTTTCGGGGACAGTGGCAGCAGGGAAAGGAGATCCCAACATGAGGAGAAAAGGTGCCAGACACGACACCCAAGTGTCTAACCACAGTGAAACAAAGCAGGTGTATCGTTCGGCTCTTTGCAGTGTTTAATTTAGTCTCACGCAAAAATCTCCCACATACCAGCTTCCCTTTTTTAATAGAAACTAAGCCCTGTAATATTTTTAGTTCAAGTACCATTGCCACTATCAAAGTACCCTCAGATCTGTCTGGCTTCTTCTGCCAGGTCACCAAGCATTTCATATGTCCCCTAAACAAGAGAGGATCATAGCAAAATAAACCGAGGAAGCAACCAAGGTGAAAACTCGGCAAGTTTGAATACGCGCTTGGGATCACTCCCAGGCATTTTAATTCTCCTGTCATCTGGGCCCTTCCAGGCCTAATCTTGGAGGTGGGTCTCCCTAAATAGTACCCAGTCCTAGGTGCTCCTGACTAGAAGGCTCCTCTGCAGTCCTGGATTCACAAGGATTCCTCTGCCTTAGGGCCTCTATTGATTTGATCACAAAGCTTTTTTCCTTTTTTTGTCTCCTAGCAGCAAGTGCAGGCCTATATGCAGACTTGCTCCAATTAGGGGCCATCCCAACAGTAATTGTAATTTTTTCCTTTGGTATGCATGAGTGTTCCTATGGGAATGTAATTTAGCTGGACATATTAAATCATGTCATCAGCAGTCACAAGCCAAATGAATTATTGATCAATGGCTGTGAAATCAAAGTGCATCTGCAGAATTACATTTGGATGCAGGGATTCATTTACAGTAAACTTTTCTCTGGAAGCTTTCCATTTGACTGAGCACTGCCTGGAATGATCTTACCAGGGCGCGGCCTTTTTATCCTCTGAGTATCTGTATTACGTCTTTGAAAGAGCCTCGTGAACTCTAGACACAAATGCTGTAGTTAGTGGTCATCATTTCAGATGACTGTCTTGTATTTACGAATAGAACGGCAACACTGGATTTTCCAGCCTGCACATTGCCTGCACTTCTACCCCAAAAGGCAAGCTGTCACCCATGGGCCTCAGCACCCATTGAGAGATTCTGGGCGGGCGCTGATCTGTGCCCCTCACCCACTGCCTTTCCTTGCCCAGATCGGCCTCCTACACAGTTGTTTCTGGGCCTTTCATGCATTGCACTGTTTAATCCTCTCCACCCTGTTACTCCAGCACGACAGCTCCCCATTTGGACCAGCAAGGAAACAGACAGGTTCAGGAACTCTCGCAGAGTTGCACAATTAGGAAAGAGAGAGGCCAGATCCAGGAGGAGGCGGGGCACCTCCAGATCAGATGTGGGGACAGGAAGGGAGGACTGTGTGGCTGGTGTTTGGGGAGCCCATCTGGCCGGTTTCTGAGCATGCCGGGGTGCATCAGGGTAGGGTGTGGTCCCATCTCACACACCTCCTCCCCCTCTCCAGCCGATGCTTCTCATAATTTGCACAATGACCACAGGAATCTTCTTAAAATGCAGATTCTGACTCCACTGGAGCAGGGCAGCTCAGAGATTTTGCAACGCCAGCACTCCCCCCAGGACTTGCGGATCTGTTGGAGAAGCCAGGTTTGAAGGTCAGCTCACGATGAAGAAGGCTGGCACTCATTAGAGTCCTGGCAGGGCAAAGATGGTGCTTCCAAACAGGCTGTCTGACAAGCTTCATAGAGAGACTACTTCTAGAGGAGTGGGAGTAAGAGATCCAGCAGGGTGAGTTCAAGACCAGGAACTAGCAGCAGCAAGAAGCTCCTACGCAGGCCTGAAGGGGACAAGGAGGGAGCTCTGGCCATGGAAAGGGGGGCACCAGGAAGGCTCTGTGGCCCTCGGTGAGGGACACACCTGCGGGTACAGCCCGGCAGGGAGGGAGCAGTGAGGACAAGGGCGCTCATTCTCCCTCCCCTAATTTTCCTCAGACGCCTCTCCTGGTCAATCCCAAGCCCAACCACTCAGCCTGAGGCCCAGGTCAGGCCCAAGAAGGACAAGTGGTGAGTCCCAAGGGCCAAAATGAGAGCACCTCACCCTGGGGACGGTCCCCCATGACTAGCCAAGTGACCGTACCGGGAAGCATCCCTGGCTTCCCTTTGGATCAACCTGGCCCATCCGTCCTCTCATCTGACAGCTGTGACACACCCTGCTGTCTCGTCGGCAGGGAGATCACAGGGCCAGGACAAAGCCCTTTTCCTCTCGGACCTGAAGTGCAGTGTCCAGTCGTAGGGGAACAATCCAGGCAACAGAATGTGTATATCAGAAGTCAGGTGGGGTCAGGTACACAGAGAAACAGGTCAGGTAAGGGAGTGGCAAGGGACAAGGGCCCTTGTTTAAGTGAGTTAAGGAAGGCACCATGTAGGGGTCTGCAGCTACATGAAGGAAATTGGGGTGAGTGGGGTCAAACAAAGAGCACTGGGGCCAGTATGACTGGGCACGGGGAGCTGGACTAGCCGGAGGGGAGTCGCCTGTCTTCTGCTAAGGTCTGCTCTGGGCGGTTCGTGTGCTTCCCTTGGGACCATGTTCAGCTCCACCTTGACCCTCTGAGCAAGGGATGCTGCAGCGATGGGGGCCCTGCCACTGTCCTGAGGGTACTGTGCCCCCAATAACTTCTGTGCTCTTCCATGTGGACCCCCGAAACCTTGGAGACCTCGTCTATGCCCTCTAAGGGCCTGGTTGGATGAAGTAAGGGTTACCCCCATCTTCCTTCAATAAGTCTTGGCTTGCCTCCTGCCTTCAGAATCTCTGGACCTAAAACAGATAGCAGTCTGTATGGTCAAGCACATTTTCAAGGTTTAGGGAAGCCATGTGGAGCTCTCCTAAGGTCTCTCTCCAAATTCTGCTTTAACAGAGTGCCAGGACAGGCCCAGAGACTTTGGGGCTCAGCAAGCATTGAGACAGAACAAGAGGCTCTTTGCTTTGCAGACATATCCATCAGCCCTGATGATTCCTTTGGAGACTTACCCTTGACTTCAAGGAAGGAGACGTCCCCCTCAATCAGGGACCCTGCATAGACTCCACTAGCCCCAGAAGGCCACCACCACACTAGCCTCCTCTTCACTGATAGCGCAGTGGGGGCTTAGGTGGTGTCGGTAGGGCTGTGGTAGGCATGCAACTTTAATTTCTAGCACTTTCTTTAGAACGTGAAAGCACTTAACACATTTTGTTTTCAACTACGGGTCTCAGTTGCACAAGAAAGTCCTCACTCATCATCTTACTACAAATGAAACTAGCACATGTCCACAGATGGACTTGTTAGCAACATCGGTGAGAGTGTGGTTGGGAGAGGTGGCTGCACATTCTCATAGAAATGAGCTTCGGCTTCGGGTTTTACTGCAATTCTCACCTTTACCACAAGTGTTATGAGTCTCATTACAAATCCTGTGTGTTGACTCTTCCCAGGGGTCTATGCATAACCGATCCTCAAATGTTTGGGGGGTTCATGATGCAAGCCTATGTTCTTTGACAGCTGGCTTTGGGCACGTGCTGAGGTCATAGCTGAAAACCCAGCAGGAAACAGAGGTCTTCCCTCCTCCATCTCACAGCATTTTCTCACAGAGCCCATGCAGTTTGGGAGAGAAACAGGAGAAGCAGCAGAAGGCAGGAGGTCACACGCAAAGCCAACATGGGGACAGATGTTGCTTCCAGAACAGGTCATCACGAGCATTGTAAGAAAGCCAATAGTATATGTAAGGTTGACGTGAGGTTCCAGTCATAAAATTTGAGGGATTTTTGTACAAATAAAAGTACATGTAATTTCTTCCAGGAGCTCATCTCTCCATGGATTGGTGGAGGGCATCAGATTCAGGCTGTTCTGACAACTCTGCGTGGGGTTTGCTTCAAGCAGATTTTATGGCCTCTAGACTCCAAGAAGCATGATGCCCTTTGTAAATCATTCCTAGTTAGTTATGCACATTCCCATGCCCTGTACCCTAAGTCCCAGAGATACACGGTGGTTGTGGACAGCCCAGTTTGGCCTGGTTCTGCTGGACATCACCTTTGAGGAGTATGACCCCATGTGAGTCTGGGTTGCTAATGGCCCTGTAATAATCATAATAGCTAACATCAATACTTACTGCATATCAGGCACATCAGTGTTCTTAGAGCAAATTGCATTTTCTATTTTACTTAGCCTTCCAACAATCCAGGACACATAGGCAGTTGAAGAAACTGAGGCAGGGTGCTGGATGCCAGGGTGAATCACTGACACAGTGGAAAGAACACAGAGGCAGATCCGATGCCTCTGTTTTAACCTCTACTACAAATTTCTGTAGCTGATCCTTTACTTTTCCTCTCTGCTGACTAGCAGGAGATCAATAACACTCTATTTGCAACAAAACCTCTCAGGTGTTCATGCACAGTTCAATTTCACCGTCAGTCAAGTGAAAGCCTTCTTTATGCAAGTCCACGCAACGGTCTACAAATTGTAGTGACACAAAACAAATAAGCCTCATTTGCGATAGCCAAAAATTGCTTTGCCTAGTAAAGTGTGACTTTAATAAGCTTTAAATGTTGCATTTGCATAATTTACAATGGACATTTTCTAACAGCACTATTTCTATAGCTAAATGTTCACATCCTAATTTTCTTCGCAGAAATTATATTCTTTTTTGCAAATAGCCTCTAAATGAGAAAAGGCATTTTTATCAATTACTCAACACTGGAGACATAGCATTGACCCACAAAATGAATTTTAGAAGAGAGGAATAGGAAGAGAGAGGAGAAAATAATCTTAAGCAAATTGCATGCAGTGCCTGCCAAAGAGGATCTTGGTCCCAGCAAGCAGAGAGCCTCGTTACTCCAAGGCGCTTTGAATCTCATGCTCTGTTTCCGACGTCCGCTTGTTTGGTGTCACCTGACACCCCGACCTCATGTACCTTATTCACCTATTGGGGCAAAGCCATGAGTGTGGAGGTGGACTGGAGGTGTTGCTTAAAAAAAAAAAAACAACATCATGTGAACAGCTGGAGGCTGTGTGATATTAATCAGCACATTCAACCAAGTGAAAGGAAAAGGCAGCCACCTGGCTCAAAGAGCCCTGCCTAGCCCAGCTGTGACCCAAATGGAGTGACCAAGGAAGCTGGGGGACGAGCAGAAGCAGCCTCCTGAGTTCTCCTGGGCAGCAAGTGAGAGGCCCCCATCCCCTCCAATGGCAGAGCTAGTGTACTCTCCAGTTCCTTTCTAGCCACAGGAATCCCAGAAATCCAAGTCCATACTATGCCAGAAAAAGGGAAGATTGTGACAGCTATGAAACCTGTAAGTGGTGATTTCTAGGCAGGATCTGGCTTTCCGAGTTGTTTTGCCTGTTTTACCCTACACAGCACCGTGCACATTCCAGACCACACGCTACACACCAATAAGTCACTCCTGCTGGACACGACACAGACAAGTGAGGGTTAAAGACGGGAGGAACAGTACCCCACCCCCGACTCCCTCCAATAAGCAATGTGACCTTTGCTTTCTCAACAAAACCCATGAGCCTCATTTCCATCTTAAAAAAAAAGTTTATTGTTTTCTTTTAAGTAACTTCTCTATGTCAGGCCTGGTTTTTCCACCTGGACTTGTAAATATCAAATGAGTTCATAATGCAAGAGGATTCTGTAAATTATAAACCCATCTACAAAAAGCCTAATTCACGGGCTACTTATCAGAGCCTCCTTGTAGTTAGCTAGGGCCTTGTGGGACCAATAGAAAGGGTAGGACTGTATTTTGCGTGCATGAAGGATGTGAATTTTCAGGGGCCAGAGGGTGGACCATGATAGGCTGTAACGCAACAACCTCCACAAAAAAATTCTCTGTTAATGAAAATGGGGGTAGAGGAACTATCTTGGTCCACCTGTGTACCTATAAAAGAACATCAGAGACAAAGTAATTCACAGAGAACAGAAATTGCTGTCTCAGTTCTGGAGGTTGATTAGTCCAAGACCAAGATGCCGGCCTTCAGTGAGAGCCTCTTACAGTGTCCTCACAGGGCAGAGCACAGAAGGGCAAGGAAGAACAACTCCTCCTGGTCCGCTCAACCCCTTTCAATCCACCGGATCCCATCTGTGGGGAAGGCGTCCTCGTGGCCTAATCGCCTCATAACGGCCTCACCTCTTAACACCTCCACGTCCACAACATCTGAATCTTGGAGGGGTCACATTAAGTCATCACAAGGGCCAACTCCATGAAGGTGGCCGAGATGAAGACAGGAAAAGGGACTTGAACTCATGGCCTGCAGCTGGCACTTAGACAAAGGCCTGAGTTTTGAGACCAATCCAAGGAAAGGTGATATTCTCTGGGGAACGAGAAAGAGTTTGTGAAAATGGTCACCAGGCCAGAAATGCTGTCTCACCATCACTGCAGCCTAAATTGCGTCTGAGATATCATTCCCAGGGCCTGCTGCTCAAAGACAAGCCCTCCCAAGTAGTCATGGCCCATTGGCAAAGCTTCTTCCCTTTCCTCCAGACAGCAGGGAATGGCGAAGAAGGGAGCGACAGCCAGGTGGGAAATCCACAGCCCATGCTGAAGTGACAGGGCGTGAGCACTTCCACCAAATTCTCAAAAAGATCGTCATCCAAAAATAACTATCCCCACAGTTCTCAGATAAGATTTCCTGTGCCCAGAATTCCCGCTAGTTCGGTGAATTTATCTGGATCCATTGATGGATACACAAAAACTTATCTCGCATCAGGTCCAGGTTAGTTTGTCAGAGGATACTAGGAGGCAGGATGTCGAGAATGGACACAGTTTTGGACAGAATAGGGCAGGCCTGGCAGGGAGCAGAGCCGCCAGCATAAATGAGCACAGTCATGATGGGAGGCAGGACCCCACACAGGCCCTGAGAGGCGGGCTTGTCTGGTGGGCACAGCACTTATCCTGAGCACATGCTAGGTGTGCAGTAAGATGACCATCTTGGTGGGTGACAGGTCCCAGGAAGGGAGTTTTGCAGAGCATCTGTGAGCAGGTCACAGGGCTGCAGTGACCTCAGCCAGGTGGGAGCCACACATCAATGCTCAGGAAGACCAACGGGCGAGATGGTGCTGGAAGAACAAGGCAAGGACTCAAGGACAAGACTCGGCAAAAGAGTCAAGGAGTGGCACTGGGATGCAGGAACAAGGCAGGATTCCAGACAGTCACACCGGGCAGGCTCTGAGGCTACACTCCAGAGCACAAAACTCCAGAAAGCCATGCTTGTGTACCCCTGACCACAGTCAGGATGGCCCTGGGGTTGGGGACAGAAGGGCTGGGTTAGCAGGAGGAAAATGTGGCTCCTGGTTCTGGAAAGTGAAGGATTTCAGGGTGTTGGAAATAAGCCCAGCCCTGATAGACAAAACTGACAGCTCTAGGGTTATTTTTTCTATTTAATAAAATTTAAAAGTCATGTTGTTAAAAAAAAAAAAAAAAAAGACAGGAACAGAAAAGTAAGGAAGAAAGTTAATCTATATTTCTTCCCCTAAGTGATATGTCCATCATTAACACCCTGATACGCAAACTTCCAGGTATCTATCTATCTCTCTCTCTCTCTCTCTCCCCCCACATGCATTTGGGGGGTTAATATATATCCACACGCAAATTTTACACAGACAACTGTATACATGAGTAAACTATTTCATGACCAGCTTTTTAAACTTAGCAATATAAAATGCATATTTTTTCCATTTCAATAAATATAGATCAATAACACTATTTTAAATAACTGGTATTTATTTTGTACATTTCCTATAATATGTTTTATAACTCTCCCAGTGCTGAACATTAAAAGTTTTCCAGCTCTTTGAATTCACAATTGGTGCTATAGGAAATATCGTCTTATGTTATTTCCTTAACCTAAGGGCATAAAAGTGAAATCATGGCGTCCAAGGCCATTTTTAGTGTTAGACACCCCTGTTGCCCTACTGCACTCCATGCGGCAGCTTGCACCCTCATGAATATTTACGTGAGAGATCCAGGGTTCTCTCAACATCTTTAACACCTCAAAGGCAGAAGCATTCCTATCATCCGGACTGTCACTTGTCCAGACCATACACAAGGGGGTGCAGCTTGTGCCCCACTCCTAATAAAATCTCAGTGTGACAGACTCACACACTGCCAGAGCACAGACCTCAGAAAACACACAAACCGTATTTTCTTGTGAAGATTTATGTGTTTTCATCTGTAGAGTTAACAGTTCTAATTTTTATTTCCATACTAAGATCGTTTCTTGGTCATTTTTAATATTCCATTTGAATATAGTTTTTGTTTCTCACACTTTATCAATGGGCCACTAAATCATTCTAATAACGTAAGAAAATACTGCTTTACAAGAAACATTGAACATGACCCATGTACTTGACTCAATTTGAGCAGAAGTAATGGTCCCAGCCTCGTACAGAAGCACCGAGTCATGGTTATAAGATGAAAACCCATATGGCTATCTTGAATTTGGATCAGAAACACTGTGCACATCACACACAAACATAACCTGTGACCTTAGGGCGGTGTCCAACACACAAGCACAATTCCTGGGGAATGTATATCTCTTCTCACAGCAATATCTAGCTACTTAGGATTTTAGAGAGGGGAACACACAAGGAAAAAGAAACACTACAAATTTATTCAAACTTTCATAAAGTATAGTTCATAAAGTCCCTAAGATTATATGTTACCAACAGAAAATCTGCTTGTCACCATTAGGACATTAGCTGAAAACTGAGAAAGACAGTGATAAACAAATACAGACTGGATAAGTAAACACACCATGAAGTCTTTGAGCTCTCCTAATCTATGGAGGGCTACTGTCTGCAGGAAACTTTGACAAACCCACTTAAAAATAGAAAGAAAGAAGGAGGGGAGAGGGAGAGGGAATCAGGAAAGGAAGGGAGGGAGGAAGGAAGGAAAGGAGGAAGGAAGGAAGGAAGGAAGGAGGGAGGGAGGGAGGAGGGAGGGAGGGAGGGAGGTAGGGAGGGCAGCAGGGACGGAGGGAGGGCGGCTGGCGGGGTGAGGAGAACCGGAGAAC
>CAUYRH010018704.1:0-11975 GCA_963574655.1 Perodicticus potto
AGGCATAGGTTGGCTGACTGGATACAAAAACTCAGGCCAGATATCTGCTGCATACAAGAATCTCATCTTACCTTAAAAGATAAATTTAGACTCAAGGTGAAGGGATGGTCATCTATATTCCAGGCAAATGGAAAACAGAAATAAGCAGGTGTTGCAATCTTATTTCCAGATACAATAGGCTTGAAACCAACCATAATAAAGAAGGATAAAGACGGACATTTCATATTTGTTAAAGGTACTACTCAATATGATGAGATTTCAATTATTAATATTTATGCACCCAACCAGAATGCACCTCAGTTAATAAGAAAAATTCTAATCGATACGAGCAACTTGATTTCCTCCAGCTCCATAGTAGTTGGAGATTTTAATACTCCTTTAGCAGTGTTGGATAGATCCTCCAAAAAGCAGCTAAGTAAATAAATTTTAGATTTAAACTTAACCATTCAACAACTGGATTTAACAGACATCTACAGAACATTTCATCCTAATAAAATTGAAAACACATTCTTCTCATCACCCCATGGAACAAACTCCAAAATCAATCACGTCTTAGGTCACAAGTCTAACCTCAGGAAATTTAAAAGAATAGAAATTATTCCTTGCATCTTCTCTGACCATCATGGAATGAAAGTTGAACTCAAAAACAACGGGAAGCTGCATACTCATACAAAAACATGGAGGATAAATAACCTTATGCTGAAGGATAGATGGGTCATAGACGATATTAAGAAGGAAATCACCAAATTCTTGGAACAAAATGACAATGAATATATGAATTATCAGAACTATAAAAAATCTCCCTAAAAAGAAAAGCCTGGGACCAGATGGCTTCACGTCAGTACTCTACCAAACCTTTAAAGAAGAACCAGTACCTATATTCCTAAACCTCTTCCAAAATATTGAAAAAGAAGGAATACTACCCAACACATTTTATGAATCAAACATCACCTTGATCCCTAAAGAAGGGAGAGGCCCAACAAGAAAAGAAAATTACAGACCAATATCACTAATGAATATTGACGCAAAAATGATTAACAAGATACTAACAAATAGAATCCAACAACACATCAAAAAATTATACACCCTGACCAAATGGGCTTTATACCATGGTCACAATGCTGGTTCAATTTACGTAAATCTGTAAATGTAATTCAGCACATAAACAAATTAAAAAATAAAGACCATATGATTGTCTCAATTGATGCATAAAAAGCTTTTGACAATATGCAGCATCCCTTCATGATCAGAACACTTAAAAAAATTAGTATAGAAGGGACATTTCTTAAACTGATAGAGGCCATCTACAGCAAACCCAAAGCCTATATTGTATTGAATGGAGTTAAATTGAAACCATTTCCACTTAGATCAGGAACCAGGCAAGGTTGCCGTTGTCTCTGTCTCCATTGCTCTTCAACATCATAATGGAAGTTTTAGCCATTACAATCAGGGAAGAAAAGGCGATCAAGGGTATCCACATAGGGTCAGAAGAGATCAAACTATCACTCTTCGTGGATGATATGACTATATATCTGGAAAAAACCAGGGATTCTACTACAAAACTTTTAGAAGTGATCAAGGAATACAGCAATGTCTCAGGCTACAGAATCAACACCCATAAATCTATAGCCTTTATATATACCAACAATAGCCAAGCCAAAAAAACAGTTAAGGACTCTATTCCTTTCACAGTAGTGCCAAAGAAGATGAAATATTTGGGAGTTTACCTAACAAAGGATGTGAAATATCTCTATAAAGAGAACTATAAAACTTTAACAAAAGAAATACCTGAAAATGTTAACAAATGGAAAAATATGCCATGCTTATGGCTGAGAAGAATCAACATTGTTAAATGTTAAATTTTTAAAATGTCTATACTACCCAAAGCAATATATAATTTTAGTGCAATTCCTATCAAAGCTCCATTGTAATATTTTAAAGATCTGGAAAAAATAATACTTCATTTTATATGGAATTAGAAAAAATCTTGAATAGCCAAGACATTACTTAGAAATAAAAACAAAGCAATAGAATCACGGTACCAGACCTGAGACTGTACTATAAATTGATAGTGATCAAAACAGCATGGTACTGGCACAAAACCAGAGAGGTAGATGTTTGGAACAGAATAGAGAAACAAGAGATGAATGCAGCTACTTACCTTTACTTGATCTTTGACAAGCCATTTCAGTTGGGGAAAAGACTCCCTATTTAACAAATGGTGCTGGGTGAACTGACTGGCGACCTGTAGAAGACTAAAACTGGACCCACACCTCTCACCATTAACTAAGGTAAACTCTCACTGGATTAAAGATTTGAACTTAAGACATGAAACTATCAAAATATTAGAAGAAAGTGCAGGGGAAACTCTTGAAGGAATCGGCTTGGGTGAATATTTTATGAGGACTACCCAGGCAATTGAAGCAGCATCAAAAATACACTACTGGGACCTGATCAAACTAAAAAGCTTCCGTATAGCCAAGAACATAGTAAGTATAGCAAACAGACAGCCCTCAGAATGGGAGAAAATATTTGCAAGTTATGCCTCCAACAAAGGTTTAATAACCAGAATCCACAGAGAACTCAAACGTATTAGCAAGAAAAGAACAAGTGATCCCATTTCAGGATGCGCAAAGGACTTGAAGAGAAACTTCTCCAAAGAAGATAGGCACACAGCCTACAGACACATGAAAAAATGCTCATCATCCTTAATCATCAGAGAAATGCAAATCAAAACTACTTTGAGATATCACCTAACTCCAGTAAGATTAGCCCACATCACAAAATCCCCAAACCAGAGATGTTGGCATGGATGTAGAGAAAAGGAAACACTTCTGCACTGCTGGTGGGATTCCAATATATTCCTTTTGGAAAGAAGTTTGGAGATCACTTAGGGATCTAAAAATAGACCTGTTGTTTGATCCTGCAATTCCTCTACTGTATATATCCAAAAGACCAAAGTCACTTTACAACAAAGACATTTACACCAGAATGTTTATTGCAGTCCAATTCATAATTCATAATTCATGGAAGAAGCCCAAGTGCCCATCAACCCATGAATGGATTAATAAATTGTGGTATATGTACACCATGGAATACTATGCAGCCTTAAAAAATATGGAGACTTTATGTTTACATGGATGGAGCTAGAACATATTCTTCTTAGTAAATTATCTCAAGAATGGAAGAAAAAGTATCCAATGTACTCAGCTCTACTATGAAACCAATATATATAATCACCCACACTTCCATATGAAAGCTATAACTCAACTAACAGCCCAGAAGGGGGAAGCAGAGGTAGAGGGGAGGGGGAAGAATGGGAGGAGGGAAGGTAATTGGTCGGACCACACCTATGGTGCATTTTACAAGGGTACATGTCAAATCTACTAAGCACAGAGTATAAATATCTTAACACAATAATGAAGAAAATAAGGTGAAGGCTATGTTAACTAGTTTGTTGTATTTCAAATTGTATATAAAACCAGCATGTTGTACCACATACATGCATTAATGTACACAGCTATGATTTAATAATAATAATAATAAAAGAATAAGGAGGCTGAGCATTCAGAAAGACAGGGATCAGTCAGGGAAATGGGAGTAAATTCCAAACTAAATAGAGCTGTCTGAAGAGAGCCAAACCAGATCAGAAAATGCCTTTCTGCATCTAAAAACATGATTTTCCAAATAAACTGTACAGTTGATGAAATGGAAAACAGAACAAGTCATGGTGAAGATCCAAATTTGTTGTCTGTAAGGTCAGATGGGAAAAATATCTCAAAGCAGCAAAATACAAATGATAACAGGAAAGATAAGAGATTTGGAGGACAGATCTTATGAGATGAGAAGCAGTTCTAGCAGAAGAAAAATGAAAAGATACAAGAGAGGCAATAACAAAACATATAATGAAAGAAAATCTGCTTGGGTCAAAGGCCTTAGTCTGCAGATTAAAAGAGCTCATTTTATTTTAGATGCAGATCTAGATATTAACTACTAAATCCCTGAACTCCGTAAGAAAAAAAAAATTGCAAGCTTACATGTCAATAGAACATAATTACAGAGGAGAAAAATCATAAAGGTAGCAGACTTCTCCTTGCAACACTGGAAGCATACCAATAGCTCTAACCAACTAATGAGAGAAAAATGGGAATCCCCAAACACCACACCTCCCACCTGTCAGGAGAAAAAGATAAGTAAGTCTAATTCTAGAAAACCATCAATGATAAGGTACATCTAAATTTCAGAGGTGCTAAAATGCAAAAAAGAAAAAGTATTCTAGAATTATGAAATATAGTATTCATACATATTTTTAATCTAAATGAATTAACTGCCTAGCAACATGTAACCAATTCCACACAAAATATATGTACTGCAAAGTAGTACCTACCAAGAATTGAACTCTAAGTATTAAACTATCTCAGGAATACCAAACAGTTGGAGAAGGGCTAAATGTAGTAGGAGTAAAAGTATCTTAAACTTCTCAGCTGGCTGTGGGGAAAGCAGAAAAAGAGGGAAGTGAAATATTCTAAAGTTCTCACCTTCCTCTAAGGAGGAATAGAAGCAGGTGATATAAGACACAGCAAAGTCGCATGTATCTCATTTTTATAAGAGTCGCATGTATATCATTTTATATAAGACAAAGCCAAGTTGGTGGGGAAAGTCGCATGTATCTCATTTTTAAATGGCACACAACTGTTTCTAATTATGAGTACAGGGAAATAGAAAAGTAATCATCAATAGAATGGAAATACACAGACTTTCCAAAGTAACAAAAAAAATTTTTTAAAAAAGGAATCCAAAACTGGCTCGGCACCTGTGGCTTAAGCGGCTAAGGGGTGCCAGCCACATACACCTGAGCTGGCAGGTTCGAATCCAGCCCGGCCCGCCA
This sequence comes from Perodicticus potto, assembly GCA_963574655.1. Lineage (NCBI taxonomy): Eukaryota > Metazoa > Chordata > Mammalia > Primates > Lorisidae > Perodicticus > Perodicticus potto. The sequence goes on from CAUYRH010018704.1 coordinate 4,889, forward strand.
AACAACAATGATGGCTGCAACCAAAAAATAGCCGGGCATTGTGGCAGGTGCCTGTGGTCCCAGCTACTTGGGAGGTGGAGGCAGGAGAATCACTTGAGCCCAGGAGTTGAAGGTTGCTGTGAGCTGTGATGCCACTGCACTCTACCCAGGGGGACAGCCTAAGGCTCTGTCTCAAGAAAAAAAAAAGGAATCCAAAATAACCAGCAAAAACAAGAAAAGGGATAAGAAAGTACAAGTTAAAATATGCAGCAAAAAAAGCAAGATAAAAGGAAACTATTTATATGACACAAAGTAAGTTATTCCATTAAAAGACCTAGGTATATTCTGTTTAAAAGAAAACAAAATGACAAAGAAATGTTAGAAATAAAAGGAAAGACAAGGGAATTTTACTTAAAAGGTTAAAATAACTAAAAAAGGGATTTATTAAAGGGCATTAAGTAATGCTAAAAGCCATACCTTATGAAGAAGGTATGTCACAAACCAATAATAAACAAAAACACAGTAGTTAAGTAAATTAAAAACCGAAACAAGATAGAGATATCTGCTGTTACCAGATGTTGCTGAACAAACACAGTAGGGGAAGAAAACGAAATAACTTGGTAGAAACATGGAAAGGAAGAGAGAAGAGGAGGCAGCAAAAGAACCGTTCTCACACAATGACGTTTGGCCTTAGAAAAACCAAGTGTTCCTGGCAAAACAGTTCTAGATTTAACCAGAAAATTGGGAAATGTGGCTGGATACAAAGAAACTTTTAAAAGTCAATACCTTTTAAAACTATCCTATTAGTAAAGCACTCTAAAGTGAAAATGGAAGAGGCAGGGAGTCCATTCGCAATAGAAGCAAAGACTAGAAAATAGGAGTAAATTCAACAAATGGGATGCATGATGTATAATATATGAAGAAAACTACAAACATATCAAAAGATAACAAAATCTAAAAAAAAAAAAAAAAGAAACTGTACTATACCCCTTGTCTCCCCAAACTAATACATACATTGAATATTCTTTCAGTTAGAAAGCTTTTAAAATTGTATATTAATCTTAATATTTATATGGAAGAATAAATGCCATATATAGCCAAGAATATTTTGAAAAAGAATAAGAAGTAGAGGAGAGAAGTAGGGGAGAATTCACGTTCAGATATCAGAATATCCTATAAAGCTACTTAATTCAAATCAACATATTACTGTATTTTTCCATATACAATATGCACATTTTTGCCCAAATTTGAAGGAAAAATAAGGATGTACATTATGTTTTAAATTCTTTTTTATTTTATTCCTTATGTTTATGCATTAAAAGTGTAACTCTAGAAAGCAATAACAGTATGCAAAATAATATCCTGGAAAATAGTAACCAGTTTGTTGAACTTAGGGCAAGCTTGCAATGAAAGCATTTTCAGCTAACGAAGTGTGGTGCATTTCTCCTCATACATGTTAGGTAGGAGCTACCAATCCAATATATTTTACAAAAATTACTGGAAAATCTGGTTTCACAAACTGCTCACAAAGGCCAGGAGGGTTATTTAAAAAGCCTGCTTTGCTTCATTTTGATCACTTCAAAGACCATGTTACACAAAGTGCAAAAGCCACTTCAGTGGACTGAAAACCCAACTTGCTGTGATACCTGGGGGGCTAATCAGGCAACGGCAACCTCTCCATGTACCAGTAAAGAAGGCCTTTAAGGCCCTAATAAAGAAAGAGTGGACACTGTGGATGCAGTCAGCTGGTAATGATTTAACACATACAGGCAGAATCAAGAAAGCATCTATTACTCAAGTTTGTGATTGAATCTCAAGATCATAGATCGGTGTCATTTAGAAAGTGGTTATGAAATTGTTTAAAAAATGAAACATCACCAGGGCTGAGACAGATGGTGAAGATGATGAAGAAAGTGATGAAGAAGAGGAGGAGGAAGAAGAGGAAGAGGAGGATACCACAGATTCTGAAGAAGAGGAAGATGTGTAACAGATGCTAAAAGGTCAGGGGACGATGAAGAGGAGGAAGCAGATAAGGATGGAGACAGGAGCCCCATGACCATACCACAGATCTCCACTGAAAGAACCTGGAATCTGGCAAAGGGATCAGCAGGTCTCCAGGGAGCAGCAAAATGAAGGACTCTCAGTGTTGAAAGAGCCCCTGGCCTCCTTCAGCATAGATGCTGAAAACAATGGAGGACAGCCTGCGGAGTTGCCCCCTGAGGAAAAGAGTCCAATATCTCAGCTCTTTGAGCTACAGATTGAAGCACTGCCCCTGGATACCAACTTTTTTGAGGAGACAGGTATTTCCTCTTTCAGGAAACAATCAGAGGACCCCTTCACCACTGTCTTAGAGAATGGGGCAGCAGTCCTCACCTCCACTTCATTCAATTGAGGTATATCTCTTCATACCTGGGGAGATTCCAGCCCTCCCAGCAAGAAATCTTAAAAAGAAAAGAAGCAAACAGGATCAGGGCCATTAGGAAACAAGCTATGTGGAAAGGCAAAGGTCAGTGCATGCAAAGAATGGGAAGAAGATAGTATAGGCCCAAACCGATGCCCCAGGGCTTCCATGGCCCCAGCTGCTGATTCCTCCACAGGGTGGACTCCCCCAGCCATAGCCTGGTGACCAGCTCCCTCTGCAGCCCTTCTCCAGTCGGGCTTTCCCAAACCCCATCCCTGGCCCACTACTTACAAAAAAACAAATGTGGTCACACAGTGAGATCTAGAGGAGATCATTGTGCTCTCAGACTCTGATTAGCTTCTTCCTCCCCACTTCACCACCACAACAATGTTTGGGATATCATTAGAGGACGGGGAGAAGAAAATGACTGAGAAAGGGATGAATTGAGCTATTCCCCTTTTGGTGGTATTTCTTTTTCTTTTAAAAAAACAAAACCTGACATTTTACACAGAAAAATAATAAAGTTCTTTTCTTACTGTGAAAAAAAATGCTGCATCAGCAAAGCTATGGATGGAACTAAGGATGATGAAATTTACCAGGATGAGGAAAGTGACTCTACAGAAAACACTGGTAATGCAGAAATTGAAGATGATACTTCTCACATTGACAGTGACAAAGAGTTCTTGGCCTTCTATAATGCATAAATATTGTAAATTTGTAGTACATAAAATTTCTTGCACCTTATATCTGTTCTTGTGTTTTAAAATTATTTGTTACATAAAATTTCTTGTACCATAATATGTTTAAAAAAATGCTAAAATTCCTTTACAATACAAAAAACAAGTACATGAATATAAACAAATAAACATTTGAATTAAACAATTAAAATGAAAGTTTTTTTTTCCTGAAAGTTTGGGCCAAATACATGGGTGTACATTATACACCAGATGCATTATACATGACAAAATATGATATTAGCCTAAAAGAAGATAAAACTGTTTACAGAGAATACTGGACCAATTAATAAATTCCAATATATGTGAGAATTTAATTCATGAAAAAGTAGAGAAAGGTGCTGGCATCAGTAACTAACGGCAAGTAGGAAAATGGGACCCCATTTGTCCCAGGCAAAACAAACAAATGCTAGACAGATTCAATGTAAAAAATTATTTTGATAAGAAAAAAATACCAAAAAAAAAAAAAAAAAACCTAACAGAACATACCCATAGTCTACAAAGGAGACCTTAAACCTAGAAGTTGTAATTGAAAAGACATACATATTTCACCATTAAAAAATGTTTAATTTCTGTAGCAAATAATGGAAAATCAAAAGAACAGACAAAAGATTTAGAGAAAATATTTCCAATGCAGAAGACAGAGGCTTAACACTTATATAAACAAAGAACTCTTACAAACTGGCAAGGTAGGCGCCAGAAAAACAAACAAAAAACAGTAAAGAACAGGAAAAGAGCAAATTCACAGAACAGTAAACCCAAGGGCAAATGTTCCCAAATGAGTTATCACTCAACATCAGATTGGCAAAATTTTTAAGACCAATTATACCGACTGCAGACAAAGTCCAAGGAAAAGGCTCCTCTCGTACATTGCTGGTGGATGTGTACATTACTAGTTTCTTTTAATATCATAAATCTAGAAACATCTACCTTTTTAAAAACCCAACATTTTTAGGAACAACAATCCCACTCCAAGAAATGCATCTCATAGTAATAAATTATCAGTCCTTACTGATGTTTACTGCTGTTCCCAGTGACTAACATCTAGAAACAAGGTATATGTCATTTTAATAGGGAAATAGCTGGATATATCAGAATTCTCCCCTACCACAGAGTATTAAGCAGCTATTTAAAACAATGAATTAGGACTGAATCAGTCGATTTGAGGGATTTTAGTAGTATTCAGTAGTATTAAGAAAGAAAAACAAGGATCGGCAGCTGTGGCTCAAGCGGCTAAGGCGCCAGCCACATACACCTGAGCTGGCAGGTTCGAATCCAGCCCGGGCCCGCCAAACAACAATGACGGCTGCAACCAAAATATGACCGGGTGTTGTGGCGGGCGCCTGTAGTCCCGGCTACTTGGGAGGCGGAGGCAGGAGAATCGCTTGAGCCCAGGAGTTGGAGGTTGCTGTGAACTGTGATGCCACAGCACTCTACCCAAGGCGATAGCTTGAGAAAAAAAGAAAAACAAAACGTAAAGGAAAATATGTATCATGTAAGGCCCCTTTTATAAAGGACAAAATAAAAACCCTATTTGTATGGGACTGACAGTAGTACAGAGACAAATATAAAGAACATACACCACAAATACATGCATACCCATTAAGTTATTGATATCCATTATGGCAGAGTGGCAAGGGGAAGTTGGAACACCGAAGCAAAAGTAAAAGAAGAACAAAACAACCCACAGCAGACATGATATAAAGACTTATGACAAAGGGGTTATGTCCTGATAAACCCACTATCAGGCAGAAATATCCTAAGTTAGGCTTGGTGCCTGGAGCTCCATGGTTAGGATGCTGGCCACATACACCAGGACTGGTGGGTTCAAACCTGGTCCAGGCCTGCCAAACAACGACAACTGCAACAAAAAAACTGCCAGGTGTTGGGTGGACACCTGTAGTCCCAGCTACTTGGGAGGCTGAGGCAAAAAAATCACTTAAGCCCGAGAGTTTCAGGTTGCTGTGACGCCATAGCACTCTACCGAGGGCGACACAGTAACACTCTGTGTCAAAAAAAAAAAAGTACGTTGAAAATGTACTTAATACACCTAATCTACTTAACTTCATAGCTTACCTACCTGAAATGTGCTCAGAATGCTCGCATTACCCTACAGTTGGGCAAAATCATCTAACACAAAGACTCATTTTCCAATAAAGTAGAGAATATATCGTGTAATTTATTGAGTACTTACTGTAAATGAAACAGAATACTTGGGTTGCTACTCAAAGTATGGGTACTGAATGTGTATTACTTTCGTGCCATCATAAAATGGACAAAGCATTAAGCTGAGCTATCTTAAGCTGGGTAGCATCTGTAATCACCTTAAGGCATTTTTTAAAAATTTATACATAAGAATATATTTGAAACGAGATGGTGTAAAATTTAAAAAGAGAAAAACTAGAAAAATATACAACAACACAACTGTAGAAAGTCTGCAGCATCAGAAAAATAACAGAATAAACTTACCCTGTGTCACTGTGGAACCTATCAGAACAATAAGGAAACTACAAGCATTCAACAATGTTTTTACACTACAGTATGAGGGGAGAGACCAAGGGTTCCGACGAGAAATGGCTCATTCTAGTACTGGGGCAGGAAATTTACAATAAACACCTACAGGCCAGGTGTGTTGGCTTACACCTGTTATCCTCAGCATTCTGGAGTTCTAGACCAGCCTCAGCAAGAGCCAGATCCTCTTGCTACTAATAACAGAAAAAGCAGCTGGTTGTGGTGTGCTGACTGGCAGCCCCAGCTATCAGGAGGTGGAGGAGGGAAGATCATTTGAACCCAGGAGTTGAGGTTGCTGTCAGCTAGGCTGATGGCAAGACACTCTAGCCTAGGGCAACAGAATGAGACTGTCTCAAAAATAAAAAAAAGTCAAGAGCATCTTGTAGTATAAAAGAATAAGGAAGCACTCAAACATGCATACACAAACAAATCCAACACCCACACTGATGGGGGTCTGTCAAAGGGACAGAAGAGCCAGCTGAAAGAGCACCCAAGGGCCAAAAGTGAAATAATTCAAACAACGAAATTTGTAAGGTAGTACAGGATTATACCTCAAAGTATGAAACAAATATCCATGCATCCATACTGACATACATGATTAAAAGTAAATAAACTGGGAAGATAAAACTACAAATTTGTGCAGAAGAATTCCAAATAATTGATGTAGATACTCTGCCTCAAAACAGTGACACAGAACTCGCTAGTCCTTAATTGTAGGCTGTACACAGCAACTTCCTCCTGAACAGAACAGTATGGAAAGGGAGAAAGAGGAACTAGACAATGGAAATACTAGTTTCTTACACCTCAGCAAGGTGCTAAAAGTCACCCTTAACAGAGATAAATCACATCGGTAGCCTGTACCCCAAAACCAATCTAATCACAACAAAATTACTGGAGAAATCCCTATAGACATTCTACAAAATACCTGAGCAACACTCCTCAAAACTGTCAAGGTCATCAAAAATAAGGAAAGTCCGAGTAAGTGTCATAACTTAGAAGGGCCTATGGAAGATCTGATAACTAATTATAATGTGATATCCTCTATGGGATCTTACAACAGAACAAGTCAGGTACAAACTAAGAAAATCTGAATAAAGTATGGATGTTAGTTAATAAGTGGTTTTTTGGCTTTGTTTTGTTTTGTTTTGTTTTAAATGACAGACTCTCACTATGTCGCCCTAGGTAGTGTGCCGTGGCATCACAGCTCACAGCAACCTCAAACACTTGGGCTTAAGTGATTCTTTTACCTCAGCCTCCCAAGTAGCTGGGACTACAGGCGCCCGCCACAATGCCTGGCTATTTTTTTTGTTGTGGTTGTCCCTGTTGTTTTAGCTGGCCTGGGCCGGGTTCCAACCTGCCAGCCTCGGTGTATGTGACCGCCATCCTACCCACTGAGCTATGGGCGCCACCCTGATCCTCTTTATCTTTAGTATGTACAACATAGTAAATACCCAATACATAT